>SSNP01000176.1:0-23260 GCA_006937955.1 Pachypanchax playfairii | reverse complement strand
AAGGGCATTGAAAATGAGACGTGGCTGGGTCTTTCAGCATGACAATGATCCCAAACACACCGCCCGGGCAACGAAGGAGTGGCTTCGTAAGAAGCATTTCAAGGTCCTGGAGTGGCCTAGCCAGTCTCCAGATCTCAACCCCATAGAAAATCTCTGGAGGGAGTTGAAAGTCCGTGTTGCCCAGCGTCAGCCCCAAAACATCACTGCTCTAGAGGAGATCTGCATGGAGGAATGGGCCAAAATACCAGCAACAGTGTGTGAAAACCTTGTGAAGACTTACAGAAAACGTTTGACCTCTGTCATTGCCAACAAAGGCTATATAACAAAGTATTGAGATTAACTTTTGTTATTGACCAAATACTTATTTTCCACCATAATTTGCAAATAAATTCTTTAAAAATCAGACAATGTGATTTTCTGGATTTTTTTTCCTCATTTTGTCTCTCATAGTTGAGGTATACCTATGATGAAAATTACAGGCCTCTCTGATCTTTTTAAGTGGGAGAACTTACACAATTGGTGGCTGACTAAATACTTTTTTGCCCCACTGTATATATATATAAATGTTGCTTTTAATGAAAATATTCCATATACCACCTTTAAATGAATTTAAAATTTGGACCAAATCTGACCCTAGAACAGTTTTCCACGTCACTTCAGATCATTTTAAATTAGTTTTGGTCCAGAGAAAATAGCAGCTTGTCTGTATGGTGTTTACATGATCCATCTTTAACTGTGTTTGTGGGTCACATGTTGAACCATGTTGACAGACGGTCATATCTGGAAGTGTACATGAGTCCATGCACGCATGCAGTCATGTCCATTAGATAATCAGGTTTCTTTTTATTGCCGTTAAACAATCTAGTTTTGACCTTTGACCTGGTCCCTTGCACACAGAAAATTCTCCCAATTCTCTGAATTTTTTGATAATATTATTCACTGACGATGGGACCTTCAACGTCGTCTTAATTCTACATGGAGGAACATTTTTCTTAAATTTTTAAAAACTTGTAGTTGCTGCCATCATGTTCAAAATGAGTTTATACTGTGTATAAATGATGAAACATTTCATTTTCATCATCTGCAGTGTTGTTTACGTTCTACTGAGAATAAAATATGGATTCCTGAACTTATGCACATCATTGTGATTGTTTATATTTTGAAGCTTCCAGATTTTTTGGTATTGTGTAAAATTTGAAAATCTGTTCCTTCATGTAAAAACATGATCAATATTTGTGTCTGACAGCACAAACCTTATAACATACAGATAAAAAAATGCTTTGAGTCATTTTTTACAGTATAAAAAGTTAATTTACTTCCGCTAAAAAACTGGAACTTATAAAACTTCTTCCAAGAAAACATGTCTGAATTCATGTGCTCTATTTGAACATATTTGTATTTTTCATTTAATATTATTTATTTATTCCTTCCATTTAACTATTGAAATAACATAAATATCTTTTTAATGGGAGTCCCGGGGGAGGGGGCATGAGAAGCTGGGATTGAACCAACAACCCTGCTTTTAGAAGTCATTTGCTCTTTCCCTTAGCAACAGCCACCCATTTCACTCATTTACCAGACAGACATCCAGCTCTGTCCCTTTGGCTGATCTGAAACTATTTCCAGCAAGAATGTGTCGTGTTGGCGAGCCCCAGTATTACCCACTATGGACTGCCTTCTCTCTTTCTCTGTAGTCTCTCTGTTTCTTCCCTGGGGGGGCGGTGGCAGATTTCTTCAAGGCAAGAGCAACAACCTCTCACATTAACATTAGGAAAACTTCAAGTTTAGTAACCTCCTATTTTTCTGGATTTTACCTGAAAAATAGTTCCTGTAGTTCTGCACTACTACTCAAATGTAGTGCATGAAACCTGAAAGGTTTTAGCATTTAGGTTGGTGCTCTTCCTTCTAATCCACCTATATTATGATGCTGTACTTCCCTTTATGACTTGCTGCCTGCTGGATGCCTAAATGACTCTGTTTAGGTTCTTAGAGTCTGTCTCTGCAGTGATTGGATGGCTTTTTAAAGAACAAATATTGGCCACTAACTTGCATGTTTTTCTCTCTGCCCGGTGTGTTATAAATATAAGTTTGCAATTAGTAGATGAACCTGCAGTGAAGCTAGAAACCCAGCAGCATGTGTAGCTGGTATATGTAATAGTACATTAACCTAGTTTATAATGTTAAACACTAGAAATGAGCATCTTAAATGTTCAATGTGAGCTAATTATTATTAATTAACTCTCAAAGTTGGTAACTAGTTGTCACTTCTCTTAACTGAAATTTTGAATAATTCTTATTTCAACTGAGCTTTGGATTTAATGTTTTTTTATCCATTTAGATTTGACCCACTTTGTTCTACTTTTAATGTTGATCTTTTCTTTTCTCGCCTCTTTTGTTGTGTGAACTTTCGGTTTACGCTGCCTTTCCTCAGCCCAACTGAGGACTCGTGTCAGAAATTCATCCCATTCATCGGGGTGAGTAAGACTCATCCTGACTTGGATCAGTTTTTGTCTCGCTGAGAATGAAGCTGTTACATTTTGTGGCTACTTTTTATAAAAACATCTGTTTTTTCCTTATTGTTTCTTCAGATGGTGAAAGTTGGCATTGTGGAACAAACCTCCGCAGCATCAGGCAAGGCATTTGGATCTTTACTATTTAAACCAGTAACATCACAGCTTCATGTACGATATCAAGATTTAAAAAAGATCTTCTCAAACTAGAAAAATTGCATTTCCTGCAGAAATGCAGTGTGAATGCTGGAAACTGAAACAAGCAAGTTAAAGGCAGCCGAAAAAGTTGCATGGAGTTTCTAAGTTGAAAAGAGCTGAAGTAGTTGGAAAAGTTGAAAGAGTTAAAAAGTTAAAAGATTTCAATGTTTTTCAGCAAAAAGGGTTCACAAACTTAAAGCAGAACTAAGTAAGTTTTTTCACCTCAATAAATGTTTTCTAGAGTCCCTGTGGGGGTAAACAAGGACTTAGCGGGGTGATTCGTGGGTCCCTCCCCTCCCTCCGGGGTCTGTGTCCTGAAAGCAGCACTTGCAACTTTCAGTGGATCGGACCCGACTAATCTCGCGAGAACAAACCTGCTTTACGGCACTCACACTCACGTACATGAATACAAGCATGAAGCCCTTGCCGTTGTTAGCAACGCCACCCTTAGGAGCGCAAAGATGACAATAATACTCACCTGTCGAGATATTTTCTTGGTTTTGTTTTTCTTTCTTCTTGCAAAAGCGTTCTCTGCGCGTTGTTGTTGGGGGGGCGGCGGGGTGGAGGGGGTGGGGGGTGAGGGGGGGGGTCTGCAGCGGCGGCGGGGGAACGTTACGACAGTGAGCTTTCACAGGGGACCAGTAGGGGGAGAGCGAGAGCAAAACTTACTTAGTTCTGCTTTAAATACTTTTTAAAGTTGAAGATATATTAATATCTAAGGGTGGAGTTTCCAAGTTTAAGAGAGCTGAAGTAGTTGAAAAAGTTAAAAAAGTTAAAAAAGTTGAAGAGTTGAAGGGACTAAAATAATTTCAATGTATTTCAATGGAGCTAAAGGGGTTCACAAACTTAAATACTTTTTAAAGTTGAAGATATGTCAATATATAAAGGTGGAGTTTTCAAGGTGGAGAGCTGAAGTAGTTAAAAAAGTTAAAAAGTTGAAGAGTTGAAAAAGTTGAAAGATTTGGAGCTAAAAGGGTTCACAAACTTAAACACTTTTTAAGGTTGAAGATATATTAATGTCTAAATGTTGCGTTTTCAAGTTGAAAAGAGCTGGGGTAGTTGAAAAGTTGAAAGGTTGAAAAAGTTGAAAAGTTGAAGGGAGTTAAATGATGTGGGGTGACTGTGGCTCAGTGGTTAGAGCGGTCATCCTCCAACTTGAAGGTTAATGGATCGATCCCGGCTTCCACTGCCAAGACACTGAACCCCATGTTGCCCCCCGATCTGCGTATCGGGTTGTGTGAGTGTTAGCTCCTCCCTTCTCCTGTGTGAATGGGTGAATGACAAACTGTAGTGTGAAGCGCTTTGGGGGTCGTAGGACCTAATTAAAGCGCTATACAAGTGCACGCCATTTACCATTTGAATGTATTTCAACGGAGCGAATGGGTTCCCAAACTTAAATACTTTCTGAAGTTGAAGATATTTCAATATCTAAAGGTGGAATCTTCAAGTTTAAGAGAGCTGAAGTAGCTGAAAAAGTAAAAAAATTGAAGAGTTGAAAAAGTTGAAAGATTTGAATGTATTTCAATGGAGCTAAAAGGGTTCACAAACTTTAATACTTTTCAAAGTTGAAGATATATCAATATCTAAAGGTGGAATCTCCAAGTTGAAAAGAGCTGAAGTAGTTAAAAAAGTTGAAAAAGTTGAAAATTTGAAGAAAGTTAAATGATTTGAAAATATCTCAATGTATTTCAATAGGGCTGAAGAGGGCGCAAAAAGTTTAATAACTTTAGAAGTTGAAGAGATATCAATACCAAAAGTCCCAGCTCCTTTGTCCTGAACAAGCTGAACATGCCTTCCAGCATTCACACTAATTAGATTTTTCTTATCTCATTGGATTGAAGTTTTGTGATGAGGTTTGTTAGATAAAAGTGACAGAGATCCATCATAAAGCTAATGTTGAACATGTTCAAGAAGCTATAACAATGTCTGAATGAAGTGTTAAACTTTATCAGGAGACTCTGACGATGCAGCACCTCTGGGTTCTTCTCTCCTCTCCTCCACCCCTCCACAAGTTTCACCTGCTCTCAAAGAGGCTTCACCAACACCGCCTCCCTCCCCCTCCATCAACACCAGCTTTTGTGCATACAGGTAAAAAAATGATTTCAACTATAATTAAGAACAAGTTCTTCAGCCTTTTTATCTTCGTGTAGTGCCGCTGATGTTGTTTAGTTTGTTTTGACCAAAAGAAAAAGCATTTATTTTGAAAATTTTAAATAATAAACATGAGTTCATGGGGGTGTTTATTGCCAGACTGTTTATATTGTCAGAAGTTTTTAACCAAACAACATCCATGTTAAAGTTAGCCTAATTCTCATAAGTATCCCCGAAACAAACAAACTAAAATTCTCCATAACCGTTTGACATTTTTGATATTGTTTGTCCTGCTTCCTGTTCACGCTGACACTTACTGAAAATGTGACTCAGGCAATCAACTCGCAAATCTGTGTGGGTGGGAACTCAGTTTCAGCTTTGAAACAGAAAGTTTTATTATTTTGGATACTGTATTCATAAAAAGACGCTTGTGCTGGAAAAACGTAGAGGAAAATGAACTGAACTGAAATGCTTAGGCCTGTGTTTCGGGTCGTGGTGGGGCGGTGCTTATCTCCGCAATCTGAGGCCTTCGGTTCGTATTGGTGATTATATTAACTAGTACTGGACTGTACATTAGTTATTTGTAAAAATATGTTTGTACTTTTATTTTTTAAATAAATATATGGGCCTGTATAAATGTTTTTTTTAATTTGGTTTCAATTTATTGGAGAGTATTTCATTGTATAGAATAATAATTGCCAAAAAAAAAATGTTTCTGAGGGATTACTGTATTAGAAAGAAGGAATATGTGATGTATGTGTCAAATAAATGGGGGATGGGAGGTGGGGGTGGGGGGGCTGCTCACATATAAACATTGTGAGAAAAAGTAGACGTTAGCTTTAGATTTCTTGGCTAAATCTCAGTAGTTTTTTGGGGGGATATCCTGTTATACATGTGCTTTGACTTGTAAACAAAACCTAATTTTGTCTACAAAAAGAAACAATCACATTGTAAATAAATATATGAATATATAAAAATTGGGGAATTAATACATTTTGATAATTTCTTTTCCACTAACCAGGGGATTCAGTTGTCAAGACACTTGTTAATTTCATATATTAACTTGCTGTTTCTCTTTAATGTTCTATTTAACACACTTTTGTGTACATTTTTAGATGCTATATGCTCGTAGAATAACCTCCTTGCTCATTGTTTTCTGCAGTTCTAGTAGTCAGTCAGCAGAGCTGATGGGTCTTCAGGTAGACTACTGGGTGGCTCCAACAGAGAAGAAGAAAGACGTGGAGAAGCGGGACTCTTCCTCCAAAAACACTCTGAAGTGCAATTTCCGCTCACTGCAGGTCAGTCGGCTGCCACTAGGGGGCGCAGAGCCAAGTCCCCAGCCCAGTATGTCCATGACTGTTGTGACCAAAGAGAAGAATAAGAAGGGTATGTTGTGCAAATGTACAAGTGCATTTCTTCTTTCATCTAGTTTCTGAATTTTTTTATTTTGTCTTATTCTAAAATTCTCAAATTGCTCTTCTGATCAAAATGTGAAAGTGTTATTACATTTCAGACAAACTATGAATCCTTCATTTTCTTACACTAATTTCTTTCCGTCAGTCATGTTTCTACCGAAAAAGAGCAAAGACAAGGAGGTGGAGTCAAAAAGCCAAGTGATTGAGGGCATCTGTCGCCTCATCTGCACTGCCAAGCACCAGCAGACCATGCTGAGAGGTAACTTTACTGGTTTATTGTTCCTCCTTAAACATGATGAGACACTAATAATGTCTAACTTTTATTATTATCATGACCAACCACTAAAAGATGTCAATAACAGTTACTTCTTACAAAAAAAGCCAAATATTGATGGATTCCAAATGACTTTGATTTTGCTAAGTTCTCTGTTGTCCTTGTTTTGTGTCTCTGCAGTTTTGATTGATGGTGTTGAATGGAATGATGTCAAGTTTTTCCAGCTGGCTGCTCAGTGGTCGTCACATGTCAAACACTTTCCTATTGGGATCTTTGGACACACAAAAGGTCCTTACTAGCAGGACCTATGAAAAAGACTGAATCACTGAGGACAGCTTCCCTCTTCCCTGTGCCAACAGATTTCTGACCCCTTCCTTTCTATTTTCCAGCACTTTTTATTTTATTCAGCTGTCTTAAGTGAAATCTACCATCTATTGTTGAATTTGTCTGCTTATTTAATATTTTGCAACTTTTGAAAAATATTTTCTATTTATGGAAACATTTCCCGGGCAGGGTTGCCGATGGAAAAAGTCTTTACTCTGCTACATTTGCTGATTTATAGACTTTTACAGAAAAAAACTGTTAAATAATCATTTCAGCTTTAACATGTTGAATGATTGCCCAGGTTTAACTTTGCAACATTTTTTAAATTTTTTTTTTTTTCACAAAGTTTGGTTAAAAGTGCTTAGCCAGCATGTCTATGGGATTCGTGGGTTAAATATGATATTCCTTCCCAGAGTTTGAAATAACAAGCATTCTTAGTTAAACTGTCCAAAGTGCAATCGACTGAATGTTGTGCAAAGTCTGTTCTGGATTTACCGAAATTTGATAAAAGATTGTGCACACTAGGTGCTAATTTTCACTCAGTTCAACATCTTAATCTATTTGAGATATAATCCACTTCACTGTAGAATTAGATCCAGACTTATAAGTATAGGCTTAAAAAAGACCAGTTTCTGCAAAATGAAGTACAGCACAAAATTTAATAGAATTTTAAAGAAAACACACATGCACAAAACAAACACACATGTATACACAGACAAAACCATATATGCTTAATTTTCTGTGATAATGAAGAAATCCTTTCTTATGGAGCTGTGTTCTTTTTTATCTCAAGGAGACTGGCAAAAATTTTCAGCTAGCTAGCTTAGCGAAGCATATTATGTCTAGCTGGCCTGGCCTGGCTTTATCCAAATGTAACAGATCTGCTTGACAATAACTTTGATTTTGGACTTAACTTGAACAAAAAACAGAGCTGAACTTGCTCTGCATACAGAAGTGAAGGTGTAAAGATGACACAACATTTAATAGTGAGAGAAATAATTCTCCTAAAATCTTGTCTTGTTAATTTAAAACAGGTTTTATGAAAGAAACAACTTTTTTCATTGTGTTTTTAATCACCAGATAGAGATTTACTAGCTATTTACATCCTGTCCAAGGAAAAAAACAACTAACTTTTCTTTCCGCATTGTTAAAAGGTTGTAGAGTGCAAATATTATTGTTCATGTTACAATTTAATAGCACTGAATCGCCTACTACAGAACCTGATGTGCCAAATTTAAAACAGAGGTCACTATAATCTGTTCATACGTCATAATTATTGTCAGAACTTTAACCTAAATTACATCAGGCATCACATGAATCAGATATAAAATTTTTAATGTCATTCCAAGAACAATTTTTCTTCTCATTTTGTGTATTTTGCTAAGGCTAGATTGTTTTTCTGCCAATGGAAGTACTGTTTATTTGCAGGACACTCACCTGTGTGGTATTCTAGAGACAATGACAACTTGTAGAGACGAATGTATCAAAAGTACCTTAATTTAAAGCACTTTTAAATGTTTGTCTAATGTAGTTAAGTGTGTAACACTTGCCCGCTTGGGCCTACAGGTACAACTGGCCACCTGCCTTTATAGTGGCCACTATAGTTGCTGAGTAACAGCACAAAGTGTGGTGACAAAGTTTATAAACAAAATTAGCCAAGCATCTGTCTCCCATGTGTTGTGAGGCCTCGTTGACTACTTTAGATTTTAGTTAAATATCCCGTGAGCTTAGGTTAGAATGTGTGTTGTGTATATCCATAGTTTCCTCACTGCTATAGTAGCATGTTCAAAATATATTTTAAAGACATTTTCACTGAGTTTAAAGACCCATTCCGATGAAAATCATGTTGTCAACATGTTCTTGTAGCATTCTTCTGATACTAGAGGACATATCTTAAGAAAATTAAGCTCAAAATTGCATTTCAAAGTTATTTCTACATTCAAATAGCTGTGAATCAATAGTAGACACAGAAATTTGGTTTAAAAAAGGGTTTGTTTGTGAAGTAGAAAAGGCACTGGGTGAGCCAGAAGTTCCTGCTTTGCTAGCTGTAAGCTAGTTGTAAGCTAGCGGTGGCGCTAGCATAAACAGAGAGCTCTCAGCAACGGGGAAGGGGGATCCTCTTTGCCAATGGTTCCTCCTACAGCGCAGAGGTGAATTGCTAATGAGCTACTGCCGCTATGCAGAAACTACTTAGAAAACAGCACAGGTTTTGTGATTTGTGGTAAAAATGCCATAATCATACATTAAAAGCCACTGAGAACGTTTTAAAATAGCTCAAAGATGATCGGAGTGGGTCTTTAAGGAAAATAATTTGATCATAAAGTATTTAATAAGTGCCTAAATTACATAATCTTGACAAATCAGTGAATAAATTGTCCCTTATACTATAGTGCAGATTCTGGACCGATGACAGCAAAATATCTCAGTAAATCTTATTGATTTTGCAGTTTGTTGGTGTGAAGTATGGTTAAACCCATTTTGGCATCCTGACGCAGTATTGAATAAAATACTACAATTTCTTCTTTCTTTCTCTCTATCTAAAAGATGTTTTAGATGTTTTTATTTTTCATGTTGTCTCTGAGAAACCTGGTTGAAACTGAAAGTTCTTAAAAGACTACCACTGTAATCCCCAAACTGGGAGTAATAAAACTACTACATGCACTAAAATGGACTTATTCTGTTTACTTTTAAATGCACTCCTGTCCTGCAATAAAGCAGGTGGAATTGTTGTCCAGATTCATAAAAATGTCTGACAGATATCTTCTCACAAACTGATCATGCAGCAATCACTGCAATGTTCTGCTTGTTATTTATATTTTATTAATTTATTGTGATTTTATTTAGATGTTATTTTGTTTATTACAACTTTTTTTGAATCAGCAGACATGGCTTATAAGGAAAAAGTAAATGAAAGAAAAAGAAAAAAGATAGAAATAGGAGAGAGAGAGAGAGAGAGAGAGAGAGAGAGAGAGAAAGAGAGAAAGAAAGAAAGAACTGCTTAAACTCTGATAATGTCTGTAATGACACACTGCTTAACACACAATATTCTTAGTGGCAACTGCAGCCCAAGTTAGTGTGTGTCTGTGAACACCTGTGCACACCTGTGTGCATGGATGCACCTGAGACCGTAAGGTTTCTCCATAAAATTGTAACAGTGGGTGTGAAAAGCCCCACTAAGATGCTTTAAAATAGTTCAACAGTGGGTAATCACCGGTAAGTGAAAACAATATAACAACAAACAACTGACATTAATTGTTACTTTGTCCTGAACCTGACGCGGAACCAGCCGGTGGCTGTTTCTCCTGCTGTCACATGGTAGAGCGGCGAACACTCCCAGCAGTGGTGTGCTGCGGTAATATGTCTCAGTTTTTTAGGAGCACAGAAGCCAAATAAATGCGGAAGTCCATATGGCTGGAGAGACTGTCCAATCATTCCTTCAGGGCCGAACAATTTGATTGGTTGATGTTTTTAGACAAATACGGGAGAACCACTTAATTATTATTTTATTTTTTTTTCGTTTTTTTTTTTGAATCTTCACAACATATTTTTCTCCATTCTGTGTTAAAACGTTTTTAATGGGCATGAAAAAAAAATATGTTAAGCCAATTTGTTATGCAAATTAAGTATAGCAGCTTTAAGGAGGTTTACATGTGCCCTTACCTGCCCCCCCCCCAAAATAGATTTTCTAGACACGCCCCTGCATGAAGAAGAACCTAAAAAATATCTACATTAATTTATTTTACCGCATCTGAATACAAGACACATATGGTCTTCAGGATGCAACACCGAGGTATTTCTGTAAAAAGTTGTTGTATTTATTATTATTATTATTTTTGTTTTTCCTGATGCTGTGGAGGGAGGGTGTGAGGAGGCACAGAGACGTAACACCGGCACTACAGACGGAAAGCAGAGGAGGTGCGATACATCGATATCAGCAGGCTAAAATACATCCACCATAATGTAGATCCAACAGGACAGGAACTGTCGTGCGTCACATCTACACGCACAGAGTACAAATAAATAAAGCGTGGCGTGTTTTATTTAGAGAAAATGAAGGAGTTGAAGGATTTGCGCTCGTCAGTGGGATTTCTGTCCTACAGGGAACGAACAGGGCAGCAGTTCCTGAAGGAGGAATTCCAGAGACGCAGGCTGGCAGGCTGCACCAGCCTCTACAAGAAAAATATGGAAGGACATTTTGGTTGTGTCAACGCCATTGAGTTTTCTAACAACGGCGGAGAGTGGCTGGTTTCTGGCAAGTTGACAGACTGTGTATCTCAGTATGCTAATGCTAGCTTGACAGTGTAAATATACGTTTGTGTTTAGTTACGCATGTGTGTTTATCAGTAGCTATCATTTCTCTATTTATAATGTTTATATACATATATATATAAATATAAATAGATATATGTCTATATTTACATACATACACATACACGTGCATAAAGTTGATAAATACGATGAACATTTTCCTGATGCTAATTTAGCCTAGCTTATTTTTGCTAACTTGCAGTCAGCCCCTCAGAGGGAGCGACAGGGTTCTAGTTGCATATGCTTTTGTTATAAATCGTATTTTTCATTACTAAAGTTTATATTTTTCATTGTGACGTATTCAGTAACCACAATCTTTTGAAATCCTAATGCTATTTACGTCCACCAGAGTGGATTAAAAATAAATATCTGGCCCAGTGTGACATCTTGTGGTTTGCCATTTTGGCTTAACGTGCATGTTTCCACTTCACTTAGTTCACTCAGATTCCTCTTGGTGCATCTAAGGAATCACAGATTACTGTGATACTCACCAAAACCTCTAAGAAATATCACATGAAAATCATCAATAAATGTAAGGTTTCTCTTCAGAATGTGTATCAAATTGATAAAATATCTTAATTTTGTTTATTGTGTGCAATTCCACTTGTCATACATTCACTTTTTTGACACCTTTTCCAGGTTAGAGCCTCAAACTGAGAATAACCTTTTATAAATAGATGTTGTGCTAACAAACCTCTGGGTTTCTTGCAGGGGGAGATGACAGGCGAGTTCTCTTATGGCACATGGAGAAAGCCATTCATTCTCATTCCAAACCTGTGAAACTGAAGGGTGAACACCTGTCTAACATCTTCTGTCTCGCCTTTGACAGTACCAACAAAAAGGTCTTCTCTGGTGGTAAGTCAAGGACTTTGATGATAAAAGACTTTTTGTTATTAGAGTTTTTGTTTTTAGTAAAGAACATGGCGAACACAGACATATTGTAAGTACATAAAAATAAAAATGACCACTAAAAAATAAAACAATCGGAATAATGTTTTCTGAAATTACAATCGGCAATTGTTTTATTGTTAGTAACATGTTTTACTAGCTATGAATATTGTGGGGTATTAAAAATCAACAATGATAATAAAGTAAATGTTTAATGCAAGAGTTGCCCGTGATGTCTTTAATGCACATTGAGTGCTAACGATCATCAGATTCAGCTAAAACTTCCTCAGTTTATTTAAATCAAGGTTAAAGACCCACCTGTTCTCCGCTGCATTTACATAAAGTTTTATTAGAAAGTCCAAATCCACACGGTTGCTTTTAAGCTGTCCTTTGTTCTAATTCTGTTTATTTAAATCATGTTTTCATTCTTCTACTTATGCTTTTGTTTCATGTAAAGCACTTTGAATTGTCCTGTACATGAATTGTGCTATACAAGTAAACTTGCCTTGCCTTGCTATAGACATGTACACTGATTTTAATTGGGTATTCTGATACCGGCATGTAAAAAAAGATATTAAAATAAATTGTGATTCAAAAATAAATATATAGAAAAAGTATTTTTGAAGTTAAACATATGTTAAATAATCCCTGAAGGGATATGACAATCATGACAGTCATATAAACTTTAAGATCTACGGTGGTGTATTTGTTAATCTCAGACGCTCCAGTTTTCTGTCACTGGAAAAAAATCCAAACCATAAATAAGTTATTGAATGCCTTAAGAATTTCTCATTTTGGAGAACTTTGTTTTTTCAGTCTGTACTCATCCTTCATACCTCTGTGGAACAATATGGATTCTTCAAATCCTTAATCCACCTGTAATTCATGAAGACAGGAATGTATAAATTTGTAAAAATGTTATAAGAAAAATAAATGAATTCACAAACTGTTACAAAGTTGTAGTTAAAGACCTATGCCGTTTTCAGACAGACGTTCGGGAATATTTGCGGCCAATCCAATCGGGTCTTCAACCAGAGTTGTATTTTCAGACATGTCACTTTTTTTCGGAGCATTTCCTTTCGGCTGCTTTCAAACAGCAAGGAAATTTGGGGGCGGGGTTGGGGAGCTGCAGCAAGGTGTACTTGGAACTACGCACACGGTGCTTGCATCAGGTCTCACCTGCTGATCGCTCAGTCATTCTTACTATGTTCCTGACAAAAGCTCCAGATCTTCTCATCATTTGCCTTTTATTCTCGTTCAGAGACTGATCCGATCTCACCGCTGTTCACTCCAGCTTCTCCACTCTGCTCGCTCACCATCACCGGTAGAGACTCCACCTGGCTCCTGAAGTAAGCTCACGCTGCTCGGCGCGCTGCACCATCGCGCCGAGCAGCGTGATTTTACTTCGGGATGATGAGCAGGATCAGAGGACGGTGGTGAGATCGGATCAGTCTCTGAACGAGGATCAAAGGCAAATGATCTGAGAAGATCTGGAGCTCTGGTCAGAACGTTGGAACATGACTGAGTGTTTTGGTTCAGGTTTTGGCCGGGGGGGTAAATCACATGTTCTTATACACTGTCGTTCACATGAGATGCGCCAATGTGTGTGTTTTCATCTTTCCCCGTTTTCCCACCGCCCCACACCCCTCCCGCTTTCCCGGGACATCTCCTTTCTGTCTGAATACAAACACTGTACTGCGTAAAGTCGGCTCTTATTACTAGGTCTTCAGTAGGATAAGTCCCGGACCAGATTATGCGGGCCGACACCGCAACAAAGAAAAGCGCAACGAACAGCGCTGGGAACATTCCCTTTTTTCATGACCTGTCTGAAAGGGGCTGTAGTAAGCTCTAAAAAGGTCAGATTCAGTGATCTAAATTTAAATCTACATTCTGATGATAAATATGATTTTACTACAAGGTAGTAAGTTCTAAACATGTGCAGCGCTCTAAAACCTGTGGTAACAGAAGGTTTACATTCCCTGTTACACAGCTGGTGATTTATTTAAATGTTACTGTCTGGAAATATAAATCTAACTTAATGTTCCTCAGCAGTTCTTATGA
Organism: Pachypanchax playfairii; assembly: GCA_006937955.1. Classification (NCBI taxonomy): domain Eukaryota; kingdom Metazoa; phylum Chordata; class Actinopteri; order Cyprinodontiformes; family Aplocheilidae; genus Pachypanchax; species Pachypanchax playfairii. The sequence continues at coordinate 9,191 of SSNP01000176.1, read as the reverse complement.
GTGAATAAGGAGTCAGTTTGTGAACCACTGCTTGGTAACATGATTTGTGAATTTGTGGTTAAATCTTAGTTTGTTTATTGCTTCTGTTAAGAGCTTTAAAGATTTAGTAACTTGTTGATAAGGGATTAACTTGCCATATGGCCTCGCTTACACAGATTTAAAACTAAGTAACAAAGGGAAAAAGTAAAAACAACTTTTTTATCCACCTTGTGTGTACTCTTTTACAGGAAATGATGAACAGGTGATTCTTCATGATGTAGAAAGGTGAGTGAATCATGAATAGAGCTCGTAGCGTAAACCCCTTTGCCCTCACTGCCACTGGTTAAACATCTGGTTGATGCACTTGCTTTCACACTCTCTGTTTCATTAACACGAGAATCATCTTTGTTTCTGCAGACGGGAAACTCTGAACGTGTTCTTACACATTGATGCCGTGTACAGCCTCTCTGTCAGCCCGGTTAATGATAACGTGTTTGCCAGCTCATCTGATGATGGTCGCGTTCTGATCTGGGACACTCGTGAGCCACCACACGGAGGTAAGGACAGATGGGTTAGACACAGTATCAGCTTGTATAAATGAATTGCTGATTCAAATGTATTTGTTCCTTGTGAATTTGCTAGCAGGTTTTTGCAAATGTTATGCAAAAAAGGTACAAGGGGAATTATCTGTAATATGTCTGAATTTAAAGATTCAAATAGCAAATTTATTTATAAGATTTACAGGACAGTTCAGTTAAGTTCTTAAAAATCTAGCACAAAAAGTAAAGAAATGTGTGTCTTGTTGACTATGCTTCTTAACAATTAAAATATATATTTGGAAAGCCAGTTTATTTCCACTTTAAATGTTGTTACATTTGTAAGGAAATCAGAGGATCATGTGGATTCCTCCCATGAAAAACTTGCTACAGTGAAACATCTTATTGTTCTGTTGACTCTTGTTTGGTGTCGTTTACTGGATTGAATGATTGAAGCCTTAAGATACTAGTCATGTTAGTGATTTAATGATTTAATCACTGAGCAAATAGGGGCCTCATTAGCATGTAGAAGAACCCTACACAGACAAAAGTCTGGCTCCTCCTCTGGCTGGTCATCAGCTTGGTCACACATTTCCATGGGGTGACGTCCCTTTCTTTAATCAGAACTTGTTGCAGTTCAGTGGATGTGGTCGTGTTAATCACTTTGGAATTAAATCCAAGTTGAACCTGAAAGTGTTCAGTAGGGTTAGGGTCAGGACTGTAGGTGGTTTATTCCATCCTCTCCACTGCGGGTGGTCTCTGATGGACACCGCTCTGGGGAGATATGGGATAGACACTAGTTGCAGAAGCTCATCTTAGGCTGTATTCACACATGATAGTCTGGTGGACTCGGTTCGACTGGGGACCAAAATTGCAACATTGTTGCTGTTTTTAGTTTGTGGGGTTTGGATTCATACTGCACTCTGTGAATCGAACCAAATAACCTTTGGAGCATGTTACACCCCCTCCTGTGATGGCGCTGTAGAGTTTCTGCACTACTGGTTACTGCACTTCCTGGCGCTGCCGTGTGAGAGTGAAACATAAACAAACATGAAGTAGCAGCAGATTCTGGTGGTTTTGGGATCTTTTGTGTTTGGTGAATGTACCAGATCAATATTCTGCAGCTCTGGACTCAGAATGAGCAGATAACAAGACAGAGAACTACACGAGGCGGCTGAGACGGCTGTACAATATAGTCCACTTCCTGTTTTTGGTGCGGTCCCAGTGAGGTTGCGTTCACACATGCAATCAAACTGCACCAGAGTTCATTTCAATCGAACCGAGACCCACCTTTTGAGGCGGACTAGAGTTTGTTTGGTCCGAATCAGAATTCGGTTGCTCGTTCATACCTCCCCAAACGAACCGGACTTTCTGAGCAAACGAACTACAGTTTGATTCAAGCGGACTAAACAGGGCTGGTGTGAATGCACCCTTAATATCTCTTTGTATTGAGCAATGATGAACCTTTATTTTTCCAGTTAGGAGCTCACCACCCTACACCATCACACTGCCTCTACTAAGACCTGTGACCCTATTAGAGCAGCAGTCACCATGTGATTCTCCACACCTACGATCTATCAGCTTGAGGCAGAATCTGGACTCGTCCATGAACACAACATTCCTCCACCTGTTCAGTTTTCAATGCACATCTTGCAGACACCAGTGCAAATGGACCTGGCAGTGAAGGGCAGTCAGGACAGGCCTCCTGTCAGCCCTGTGCAGTCTGGTCTACGTTGACTGGGTAGAGAGCTGTTGGCTATTTTGTCCTAAAAATCTTGACTGCAGTTCTGTGGAAGACTTCTTTGGTTCTTAAACGCTGACAGGAAGAGAAAATGGTCTTGTGGTATCATCATCTTTTGGAACACCTTCTTTGCTGCCTTTCTCTAACATCCCCTGTTAAATGAAAGTTGGCATTTTACTTTACAGATAGTTTAAGTAACAAAAGCTGAGAAACAAGAGTCAGAAGGAGAAGTTCAGCACTGGCAGCAAAGATTTGGCAAAACCCATAAACACTATATTGGCATAAGTATATCCAAATCATTGAATTCAGATGTTTCAAACACTCCAGTTCTCTTCACATCATCTCGTTCAGAAAGAGACAAATACGCAGAAACGACAGATTCTTTATTTGAGTCTCCATTTTTTGACTAAATGTGTATAAAATCATGTAATAAGGCATGCAGGCTGCTCCTACAAGCATCTCTGAAAGAACGGGTTGCTCTAGGTGTGTTATCTTGATAAGATGGCACCTATGCCATAAGTCCCTTCATGTAATTTTCTCACTACTAAATATTTCATAGTCAGCTGTTATAACAAATAACAAAACAGAGGCACACTGTGTGCAGAACTCTGCAACTTTCTAATGAGTCAAAATCTACCCACCAATAAACTTCATGTGGCCTTCAGATTCGTTAAATGGGTTTCCATGAATGAGCAGCTGCATCCAGGCCTTTCATCACCAAGTGCAATGCAAAGCCATGGATGCAGCGTAAAGATGCCATTTCATACAAATTTCAGGACTTTGTGGTTATTTTTTAAGTATTAACCAGTAATATGAAACATTTTATATTTAAAAAACGTCAGGAAACACTGATTAACAGACCTTTCAATCTGTCTGTGTTAAAATTCGGGTGGTTCCAGCTCCTTCTGTCAGGCTGCTTCGTCAGCAACTCGTTCATATTCATTATTCGAATTTGCTGGATTCAGATTGGCTAACAAACTAGCCTATGAGAGCAAGGTATACTTTTTCCTGCCCCGCTGTGCATGGCAACAGCAGACGTTCTCTCTTCCTATTTGCTACGTCTTATGCTAACAGCTTTTAGCCAGCAGCATGCTAGGCGTGGTTTCAACTGTGGGAGCTGATGAATACTAACAAACAAAGGAGTTGTGATGAAACAGATACAGGCCGTTCGAACTCGGGAGAACTCTGGTTTTATCACCACCTGCGTAGTTTGAGAGATTAAAACTGAAAGAGAAGTTGTTGACCTGTTTTCACACCCACTATGAAGGTAAGAACACCTGTGGAGCTAAAATATTCAACAGAAACCTCAGAAAAACCGTTTTTAATGGAAGGGCCTCTTTAAAGCATGTCACTCTAGAACAGTGGAGATGTTCTCTCTGGAATAACAAATCATACTGGCAATTCAATGGAAGAGTCTGGGCTTGGTGGTTGCCAGGAGAACGGTACTGTGCTAATTGTAAAGTTTGTCAGAGGGGGATTATGGTGTGGGATTGTTTTTAAGAGGAATCAGATTAAAGCTGATAAGATACAGTTTCACAGTGTATTTTTTGTCATTTTGTTATACTGGTAAGGATTAACTTCATTACTCTGTGGATGATCTCACATGACTTCCTATTTTTAGAATCCCTGTATCCCTGATGGTGGATGAATATTACATTTAACAGCAGTCGGTTGTTCATTTTCCCCAGTTAGTTTTACAGGTTTGTCCCAGTATGAAGAGACAGAAGTAAAAAAATAAGTGATATTTGATTTACTAGAGCCACAAAAAGTGGTATACATGCACAATGTAATAAAGTAGTAAATCACTAGTGTTTCTTGTGCCATCTTGTGGGTGAATGACAAACTGTATTGTGTTTTGGAGTCAGAGTCTGACTGAAAACTGTGTACAAGTAGCATTTAAATGTAAGTTTTGGAAGAAGTTACAAATGAGACTGTTGATGCTGTTTTTGAAGTTTGATTGTTGTTCATGTAATTTTGACCTTTTTCTGCAGAACCTTTCTGCCTGGCCAGCTACCCTTCAGCCTTTCACAGTGTCATGTTCAACCCTGTGGAGCCTCGATTACTTGCCACAGCTAACTCAAAGGAGGGTGTTGGATTATGGGACATCCGTAAGCCACGCAGGTTTGATGTTTTTCTTTGTTTTCTGTGTCTTGATCCCTTTTTTTAAGAAAGGGGGAAACTTTATGAGTAGAAATGCAGATAATTTTATTAGATAACAAACTCGTCATAGAACTATAAAAGGTATTGAAACTAACAATGTTATTCATCAGTTCTTTTTGTTTTCACTGGCTGACATGTTTCTGCAGTTAGAATTAGTCCTATGTGCATCATGTGTCCACCAGATGTTGCTGTTACCTTTCCATCAAACAAAACAACAGAAATCTCATTGAAGCTCAAGAACTGTCTGACCTCAAATGGTTTATACAGTAAATTACATAAAAATATATACTTGGGATTTTATGTAGAAACATTATAACTTGGTTTAATGACATGTGGTGCTAATTTGTGCATTTTGACACGTATAAAGCAAATATAAATATGTTTATGAGCTTTGGGAGAGTCTCAGTTTTGAAGTGATGAACACAGCTCCATGTTTACATCTTACATTGACATTGAAGAACATCTGTGAGCTTTTGTTTTTGTAGATAAAACAGTGAAACTCTGTACAGCAGCTGGTTGTAGCAACACAGCTTCTTTAATGTATTTCCCTAAATCAGACCTAGAAAATAATGAAATCCCAGAAATAAAAGACTTTATGAGGACCAAATGTAGATGTTCTGACTTAGTAGGGTGTAGTTTAATCCATGGGAAGATTTAAGATGTGCAGCTTGAGTCAAACTCATTTTCACTCAGCAGAAACACAAGTTAAACATCAGATATTATTATACAACACAACCTGTAATCAAATACAGCACTACCGGAGCCATATGCTCACGTCAGGATCAGACATGAGTAACTCCATGTCAGATTTCTGGGTGGCTTTTGGTCTTTTTTCTTTTTCTCTCCTTCTTCTGCTCTGATCTGTCTGTTCATCCATAACATTTACATCCACAGTGACACTGAGACTGACTGTATTTGATCAGCAGAACTTGAAACCTGTGAAACCGTTTTCAGCTCAAACATATTCAGCTGTGAGCATCAAAACCGGTTCAGAAAGAGACAAACACTCAGAAACGACAGATACTTTATCTGATTCTCCATTTTCTGCCATCACTTAGTTTACCTCTTCCCCTGGATTTCATCACTTCCTGTAAATGCACCTTCCTAAAAAATTGTGCAGTAATATTCCATAAATCTGCATAATTTATACTTTATTATTGGAAATCTGCACATCCTGGTTTATGATGAAAAGTGTCTACAGGACACAAATGTAATACTGATTGATATAAAGGAGTAAAATAACATAAAAAATGCATATCAGAGACATTTTAAATGAGTCATTCAAAGTTACTTCTTGGTTTCTTTATGTCGTATCCACAGTAACTTTGGATGAGAGTGGATTCAGGCGCACTGTTTATTAAAACTTCAGATTGTTCATTTATCAGGATGACCTGCTTGTGTACTTTGTGAAGTTTAGGACCTACAGATCTCACATATTTGTGTGTTTTCTTTTCATTTGCTCACAGCTCATTGCTCCGTTATGGAGGCAGCATGTCCCTGCAGAGTGCCATGAGTGTTCGCTTCAACAGCACAGGCACACAGCTGCTGGCTCTTCGCCGCCGTCTGCCGCCTGTCCTCTATGACCTGCACTCCCGCTTGCCCAGCTTCCAGTTTGACAACCAGGGCTACTTTAACTCCTGCACCATGAAAAGCTGCTGTTTTGCCGGGGACAAAGACCAGGTGAGTCAACAAAATCATGAGAATTCTAACCAGAAACCATTTCTTCAAGTACAAAACAAGATAACAACACGTGCACATCCAGAAAAATCTTTTTTTATGTTTCGTAAAACACATTAAACCTAAATTACCTCAGGTTTGTGATTCTGCACAACGTAGAAAAGTGCTAAAAGTATTACAGACTCTGAGATTACTGAAAATGAAATTCAAGGAAATTAATGTTAATGCATGGAATCAATAGAAGAATTCAGTAAATTAATGTATTTTTTTTAGAATAATTTGAACCTGTATTCTACCATTTGTCCTCCTGTTAGTCTTTCTTAGACTTAGACATCACTTTGTAATAATGTTTATTACGTTAACCCCATTAATTATAACATTTAAGGACTATAGAGGAAGGTTGCTTGTTAGAATCTCATTATCTTCTGCCAGGTTGGATTAGACAAGCAAAGCTGAATCGCTTAATTGTCTGAAACAAGGATTAATAAGCAGTCTTAAGTTAAAAAGAGTCTGTGATGGGCTTAAATTGTGACTTGATAAAATACCCATTTTCAGCTTGTTGCAGATAAAATGGCCATTAAATGTATTCAATTTTTCAAATGGAAATGAAATTAAACAGAAATTTGCTGGACATTTACTCCAAAGTTGTAGTAATTTTTGGATTTTTCATGCTGTAATAATTTTACTCATGTCTCTTACCCCCACTGCTAACAGATTCCTTTTCAGTTGTATCTAGTGCATTTGGATCATTTCTCAGTCAATATATTCAAATCTTATTCAGATTTGTCACATGTTGCATGGAGACATTACAACTAAGAAAGTATAGATGCCATAAGAGGAAGGGGGTAAAGTTATCTGTAAATCAGTAACTTCTTCATACAAACTAAGCAGACAGTGGAGGATTTTCACAGTTTGGTGTATGAGCAGCGCTGTCAAGAGTCGACTCGCTGCAAAAAAACCTCATGGAAAGGAAAGAGGTTTTAGGGTTTAGAGTTTTAGGTGCCACATTCCTGTTTGATTTGTCGTCTGGGAAGCTGAGACAGAACCTGCAGGTGTTACAGTTTTAATACAGCCTGCAGCTACGCTGACCTGCCTAACAGTCTGGACTCAAGGTGGGGGGTTTTCAACACTTTTATACTGTTGTAAACAGTAGATTATAGAAAAAAAACAACTTTTATAAACATATTTGTGTAATAATAAAAAAACAGTGAAGTGAGAGCTGCACAGTGATCGTCGAGAGGCATTTGAAGAAGGAAATCGAAGACATCTGATAGGGAATGGAAAACATAGAATTATACACGTTCATGCCTGACACCAACTTTGAAGAAATCTCCTGCATGACCTGTGTGCAGCAGTCACACAGGCCCTGTTATCTGACCTGCTACTGTTCTCAGACTTACACATTCTCCCTCAGAACACTTTGTTTTCCTTAATCCAAGGTAACTGCGAGGCGCCAGCCACTACTGGCTCCACTGATTTGTAGTGATGATTCATGTTATCTGTTATTGCTGTTTCTAAGTGAATAAAGACACTGAGCTGAAGAGGGACCAGCAGAGTTATCAGGGCTGTCTTGCGGACATGATGCAAGCGCTGATTCTCTCCTCGGCTGAGTTTTGGACCAAACTTCTTGAGTGATCGTATTTCTTATATTTATAATAATGGAAGGTTTTGATAGAATAAGGAAAAAACCTAACATTTTCTTGGTGCCGTGAACCCGTTTCGCAACATACTCCATCGCTGACGGAAGAGGACGACAGCTGAAGACCGCGCGCGGCCAGGAGAGTCATAGGACCCTGGTAAAAAGTCCCGGGGGCTGAATTGCCAGCTGGGCCAGCTGGATAGGTCGACCTCAACCGCCAACGTGGAGTTGACGCGATTCGAGCAAGAAGAATCCATCACTCAACAAGGGGTAAGAAGTGCTGGTTTCGTTGTTTAAGCTGTTTGGTGTATGAGTTGTGTTTTAAAGTGAAGCAAGTTGTGTTTGGGACTGCAGGACTGTTATTGAGAGTCAGTATTGTACGCACTGCCAACGTCCGGGAGTTAGGCTTTATAACCTGTACTTAGAGTAACTTCAAGTATTGTCAGTGTTATCCCTGATGACCGCCTCGCTCCGGCATTAGCCTCTTCAATCCGTACTTCAATAACTCCTCCCAAAGCGTTTGTGTTTGCATAAAATCCACTATACGATCATAGTATGTTTAACAATGTGTTGAAACCGAGTGACTGGCCACAAGATCTAAGTATTGCTGTTTGTGTGGCAGTTGTTGTCGCTGTTCGGGTCCTTGTCATTGTAATTGGGCTAGATGTCGCAGGACATCGGTAATATTTAAGTCTGTACAGCAATAAATTGTTTGAACGATGGGAAACTCACAGTCAACTGCTGATTTGACTGGTGATGTGAAATACATGTATTTGAAGGACCCAGATTATGTGAAGTTCTTGTTGAAATAGCAGAAGAAATATGATGTTGACAGGAAGTGGAGCGACCAGTAACAAAAACAGTAAAATCAGAAGAAATAATAAGAGGACAAACTGTGTTGAAACAGAGTTTGAGGACGTCCGATGATAGAATTGTTGTTTACGTTATAACGTTCGTAGACCTTGTTGTGATTCTAATTCTGATTGGAGTTGAGATCGGCACATCTCAAAAGAGTAAATTAATTAACTGCGCAGTACTCTATTCACTCTATTTGGTTCCGTGTAAGCGATTTTTAACTTCTGTGTGTAAGAGAAAGCCTGGTACCATGTATGTGTGTGTCTGTCCTGTCTATCTGTAAATGTGTGTGCGCTGTCTATCTGTGAATATGTGTGTGTGTGTACTCATGTCTGTATCAGCAGAGACAGGCTGCTAGAAGCTGTTAAAAAGACTGAAGAATGCTGTGTGGAGATTCTCATCTTTTATACATTTATGTAATGAATGTGTGAGAGATCAGGTGTCTATCCCAGACGATTAGTTGATCAGTGAAATTCACACAGACTAGTTTGCCTGATTCTGAGGAGGAAAATAATAAAATAATAAATATATAGATATATATATAAAAAGGCCTGAATATATAATAATAATAACAATAACAAGCTTGTATTAAAATAGAATCCAT
>SSNP01000175.1:897192-966368 GCA_006937955.1 Pachypanchax playfairii | reverse complement strand
CTTGATGCGTGCTGCAACTGGAAGCCAGTGCAGGGAAATGAGCAGCGGAGTGACATGAGCCCTCTTGGGCTGGTTGAAGACCAGACGTGCTGCTGCGTTCTGAATCATCTGCAGAGGTTTAACCGAGGACGCCGGAAGACCGGCCAGCAATGAGTTGCAGTAGTCGATCCGGGACAAGACCAGGGCCTGGACCAGAAGCTGTGTGGTGTGGTCTGTGAGGAAGGCTCTGATTTTCCTGATGTTGTAAAGCGCGAATCGACATGAGCGAGCTACGGAGTTAACCTGCTCTTTGAAGGACAGCTGGTTGTCCAGTATGACACCAAGGTTTCTGGCGGAGGTTTTGGGGAACAGCGTGATGGAGTCAAGCTGCACGCTTATCTGAGGAGGTAAGGAGTTACTGGCAGGACAGACAATGAGGTCAGTTTTGGACAGATTAAGCTGAAGGTGGCGATCCCTCATCCACGCCGAGATATCTGAGAGGCAAGCAGATATCCGCACTGAGACGGATGTATCGTCTGGAGGGAACGAGAGGAGGAGCTGAGTGTCGTCAGCGTAGCAATGGTATGAGAAGCCATGGGAGCGAATTATCTCGCCTAATAAGGTGGTGATTATAAGGTGAAACCAGGCTTAGTGAGCTAGAGAAACTAAACATGTCACAGTGCTGGAGAACATGACATGCATGAATCACTTTAATAATAAACTGCAAGGAAGGGACGTGAGAAAATCCCATTTTGAGCAAAAGAAAAAGACGTACAGTGGATATAAAAAAGTCTAACACCCTGTTTAAATGCCAGGTTTTGTCATTTAAAAAAATGACAGCAAGACAAATATTTTCACAACTCTTTCCACCTTTAATGTGACCTATAATCTGTAATATGCAATTGAAAAACAAACTAAAACATTTAAAGGGGAAAATATAACAGAAAAAATGAAAATAACCTGGTTGTATAAATATGTACACCTTTAAACTCATACTTTGTTGCAGAACCTTTGGCTTTTATCACAGCGCTCAGTCTTTTTGGGTAGGATCCATCAACGCGGCATGTCTTGATGTGGCAATATTTGCCCATTCTTCTTTGCAAAACTGCTCCAAATCTGACAGACAGCGAGGACATCTCCTGTGCAGCCCTCTTCAGATCACCCCACAGATGTTCAATGGGATGCAGGTCTGGACTCTGATTGGGATTCAGGTCTGGACTATGGCTCCAATTCAGGTATGGACCCTGGCTGGGTCATTTCAAAGCCTCAGTCATTTCAGAGAAGCCATTCTCTTGTTGATTTGGATGTGTGTTTTGGGTCATTGTTGTGCTGAAAAATGAAGTTCCTCTTCATCTTCAGCTTTCTAACAGAAGGCCGAAGGTTTTGTGCCAACAGGCTGGTATTTCGAATTGTCCATAATACCCTCCAACCTGACTAAGGCCCCAGTTCCAGCCCCAAAGCATGAAGCTGCAACCACCATGCTTCACTGTTGATATGGTGTTCTTTTGGTGATGTTGTTTTTGCAGCAACTATACCTTTTGGAACTATGTCCAAAAAGTTAAACTTTGGTTTCATCAGACCAGAACACATTTTCCTACATGCATTTGGGAGATTTCAGATGTCACCATAGGGTGCGATGCGGGTATTGGGGCAGGACCATGGTGTGCTTTTTTGTTTAATGTGGTTCTGTCCCAATACCCGCACTGCACCCTACGGTCTTCCATGAAGTGCACTTAGCAGAAGTGCACAAAAGGGTTTCAAGTGCCTAGTGAACAAGTGCGCACATATTAGCAGTATTGGGACAGCGAGGATTACATCAACGACCTGTGCCACAGTGTTTTTTCTCCATGACAAGCAAAATAGCAGTGCCAGTCGTATAACACAGAATAAGTGATTAAATTGTCAGTATATCATGTCCAAAAATAGATGCCAATACTGTTATTAATTAAAGGTGATATACCTGATTTCAAATTTCCTAGCTTAGAATGTCAACAAATGTAAACAAAGTCACAGAACTCTCACCCCTCCCATCGGGTAGAATTCCTAAGCCACGCCCGCCCAGGTTTGGAAACACGCGTAGCCCCAGAAGACGACCGAGTGCAAGACACTGGTCCGCAGTTCATTCAAGTACCGTAACATGGTGGAATCACCGGTAAGTGAAAACAATATAACAACAAACAACTGACATTAATTGTTACTTTGTCCTGAACCTGACGTGGAACCAGCCGGCGGCTGTTTCTCCTGCTGTCACATGGTAGAGAGGTGAACACTCCCAGCAGTGGTGTGCTGCTGTAATATGTCTCAGTTTTTTAGGCGCACAGAAGCCAAATAAATGCAGAAGTCCGTATGGCTGGAGAGATTGTCCAATCATTCCTTTCGGGCTGAACCATTTGATCGGTTGTTTTTAAACAAATACGGGAGAACCACGTAATTAATACTTCTCTTTTTTTGCATCTTCACAACATATTTTTTCTCCATGCTGTGTTAAAACATTTTAATAGGCATGAAAAAAAACATGTTAAGCTAATTTGTTATGCAAATTAAGGATACCAGCTTTAAATATATTTTTCATTATATATGTGATTTATCTTTCCAACAGAGAATCATTCAATAAAATATTGATTATTTGGAGTCTACACTTGAGAAAACATTGTTTTTGGTCTGGATGGTTCAGCAATTTCTCCACCTTCTTCTTCCGTCAAAATTAGATCAGATTAGATTAGATTAGATAAGATTAGATTAGATTACATTAGATTAGAAGTGTGGATCAAGGGTGCAAAAGGGGCGGGGCCAAGCGCACTTCTGCACTCTGGAGAATCAGGACACCCTACGCACTCGCTCCCCTCATTGGGAACGCGCATTTGAAGGGCGCAAGTGTAGGTATTGGGACAGGGCCTCTGTCTTCTTACCCTCCCATCAGGTCAGGAGGAACAGGGAGAGGTTTATTGAAACCATCTCGACCCATCAGCCAATATGTGTCCTCTGTACCCTTGACCTACAAAACACAAAAGCATACAAAGTTTACTGTGATACCAACACAAGACCAGTTTTGATCTTGTCAATGTGACCTGACTAATCAGTGGGCTCCCTAATAACAACATCAGCTCAGTTCTAAATTTAAAAAAAAAAATCACTAACAGAGAATTTGTATGAAATAAATACATTTGCACATAATAAACATGTTTTACTAAATGTTTGAGCAGCTGAGCATACCTGTGCCTTCCTGGTGTCTATGTGGTAACCAACTTTAAGACTGGTCAGAACCTTGACGGTACTTAGACTGATGTGGATCCTGTAAGCTAAGGAAAACAGCATGAAATTAAATAGTTATCGGTTATTAATCCTGATCAGAGACATGTAGTCAGAAGAGACAGGTGACGCTCCGCCTAAAAACGAATAATGATTACAAAAAATAGATATTATGTATCCACTGATTTGTGTTATGTTCTTTCTGTATCACTCCAATAATTTTTAATGATTTTTTTAGCTAAATTTGCTGGACTTGTTCATTTCTCATCAAATAAAAGGGCAGAAATCATAAGTGAGGAAGCGACGTGCTTGACCTCACCTTTAAATGCTTAATCCTGTAAAAACTGGAACATGGAACTGGAAATGTCATCTAACCCCTGAAGGAGCTGCATGTTTTCTTGAAGATTTAGGTAAAATACCGCCTATTGCATAACCTGCCCCTTGCGATTTTATTTATCAGTGATTTTACATCCAGGGAGTGAACACTGTGATAGTGGACTCTTATCGGTACCTGGGTGTCCACCTTAACAATAAACTAGACAGGAGCCACAACACTGATGGTCTGTACAGGAAGGATCAGAGCAGACTGTACCTGCTGAGCAGACACTGTGGTGGTTTCTGTCATTTTTACAGAGTGGTATGTTGGGACAGCAGCTTATCGACAGTTGACAGGAGTAGGTTGGATAAACTGATCAGGAAGGCCAGCTCTGTCTTGGGACACAGCCTGGATCCTGTGCAGGTAGTGGGGGACAGAAGGGCTCTGGCCAACATAACATTGCTGATGGACAGAGTCTCCCACCTCCTGCATGTAAATGTTACTGAACTGCAGAACTCCTTCAGTGTCAGACTGCTACATCCTAGATGCATGAAGGAGGGTTTCTGCAGGTCCGTCCTTCCTGCAGCTGTTAGACTGTACAATCAGAACTACTCACAATAGAGATAAAGGTTTACAAACATAAAGGTTTACATCAGACCTAACCATCACCAATACTGCTGTAACTTGCACATTTATTTACAACAGAGTGTACATAATAACTTATTGAAAGCTTTATGTTTACTTTTTTCATATTCTCGCTACTTTAAGAATTGCACAATATTGTTTCATAATTTTTATAACTGTTTTATAACTATGGTAACATGTTGTAGATACTCTTTTTCTTATTTTTTTCTTCTTTCGTTGTAAACATTATGTGTGCGCCGTTATGTTATGTTCTGTGTTCGATTTGTATACCTGTTTGTTTATATATATCTGATGCTGCTGTTACAACCAGATTTCCCCCCGTGGGACAATAAAGGATTATTCTATTCTATTCTTCTAACAGTAAGAAATGACTAGCTGGCTGGCTGGCCAGCTGATTGGTTGGTTGGTTGAAATGCAACTCTTATTGGGTGTTAATAAAACTACCCTACTACGGGGCGGCCGTGGCTCAGGCGGTAGAGCAGGTCGTCTGGTAACTGGAAAGTCGCTGGTTCGATTTCCTGCTCTGCCCAGATATTGCCTGGCAGTTGTGTCCTTGGGCAAGACACTAAACCCACCTTGCCTGTTTGGTGGTGGCCGGAGGGTCCAGTGGTGTCTAGCAGCCTCGCCTCTGTCAGTGTGTGTCCCAGGACAGCTGTGGCTACAAACATGTGTGTAGTTCATCATCACCAAACGTGTGTGTGTGAACGGGTGAATGACAAAAAACTGTAGTGTGACGCGCTTTGGGGGTCGTAGGACCTGAGTAAAGCGCTATACAAGTACACGCCATTTACCATTTACCCTGGCCCGCCTCCAGTTGGTGCAAAATCTAGATTGGTGCACACCAAGAAACAACAGCAAATCACACTAATATTTAAATCTCTCCAGTTGAATTCAGGATCAAATTAAAGGTACTTTAACTTTTGTTTTAAAGCAATACATGGTTGTCTTGCATTTGAACACTGAATTTGGACCTTTGGTGAATTCTTCCCTTTTTTCTAGTTCTACTCTTGATAAGCATCCGTTATCGATCAATTAAGGCTCCAGAATTTAAAGGTTTAAATACAACTAGAACTTAAACTAAAACTGTAATATGATACTTTTGTTTATAATGAGTTTGAATTGTTTACAACACATGAAGGCTGCAGAGAAACTTTGCTTTCTCCATGTTGTCTATTTGAGATTTTTTTTTTATTCTTTCTAGTCCAAATCTGTTCCTGTGTATCTGCATCGGTGTGAGCGTGAGTGAGAAGGAAATGATATTGCGCCATAAAAGATGACCAAGATTCAATATTCATGCTGCCAACTGCATGATGAATATGCTACTCTTTTATAAATATGACTTCAGAGGAGTCAGTGCCTCACTAGCTTTGAACCTTATTGCACATCACTGATCCTGATTTTGGTTTTACATACGTAACCCACTGGATTCCATGTGAGATGCTGTGGTCACAGTGTCTCCAAACAGACAATACCTGGGCATGGTAAGCCCAACCACACCTGCAACCACTGGACCTGAAAACAGACAAGACAGTGTAGAGTTGAACATTTTAATTTATTTTAGTTGTAATGGAGTTATTATTCTGAAGTACATGTATGTGTGTATACCTGAGTGCAGTCCAATGCGTATTTTTACTTTGATTTCAGGCATGTGTTTAATCTTAAATGCTCCTATTGAATGCAAGATGTCCAAAGACATGTTGGACACTTCAGCTGCATGTCGATTCCCATTTCTATTAGGAACACCTGAAGCCACCATGTATGCATCTCCAATAGTTTCCACCTTTACACAAAATACATTAGTAAATATTCTTTTTTATTTGGATAGTTTAGGACAAACAGTAACCTTACATAATATCATCAGTGTAACGAAATGCATTGAAGGATGGATTGTGTTGAGAGCACTTACTTTGTAGACATCATGAGTTGCAATGATGGCATCAAACATGGTGTACAGGTCATTGAGCAAGTCAACCACCTACAAATACACCTTTTGTTTAACAGTCAAGGATAACAACATAGACAGATGTCAGAACAATTTTCACCTCGATGGGTTCACTGAGAGCTGAGATGGTTGTAAATCCAACAATGTCACTGAAGTAAAGCGTGCAGTCTGAGTAATGTTCAGGTCGAACTGGCTTCCCTTTCTTCAGAGCTTGAGCCACAGATCTTAAATAAATATAGATGCAATTATTATTATTTTAGTTAAAAAACATGATGGTTTTCTAGCTCTTGATACTGTGTAAATGTTCTAAGTCCAATAATAACTCTTTTTTTTGCAAGTAGCAGCTTGGGAATATTGTACAAAACAAATCTTTCCAACGAAAGTACTTCTCCATTTGACCCCTTTTGCCCTAAAAGAAAAAAGTAAAAAACAATCTTAAGCTGCAAATGTTTTCTTTTTTATCTTAAAGCAGAACTAAGTAAGTTTTGCTCTCGCTCTCCCCCTACTGGTCCCCTGTGAAAGCTCACTGTCGTAACGTTCCCCCGCCGCCGCCGCAGACCACCCCCTCCACCCCGCCGCCGCCCCCCCAACAACAACGCGCAGAGAACGCTTTTGCAAGAAGGAAGAAAAACAAAACCAAGAAAATGTCTCGACAGGTGAGTATTATTGTCATCTTTGCGCTCCTAAGGGTGGCGTTGCTAACAACGGAAAGGGCTTCATCCTTGTATTTATGTACGTGAGTGTGAGTGCCGTAAAGCAGGTTTGTTCTCGCGAGATTAGTCGGGTCCGATCCACTGAAAGTTGCAAGTGCTGCTTTCAGGACACAGACCCCGGAGGGAGGGGAGGGACCCACGAATCACCCCGCCAAGTCCTTGTTTACCCCCACAGGGACTCTAGAAAATATTTATTGAGGTGAAAAAACTTACTTAGTTCTGCTTTAATAGCCAAGTGAGTATGTCCTCCTAGAATCGACAGTTTTAACGTGGATCCTACTACTTTTCATAAGACACATTAAGCGTCTGTTTCTCAGTAAATCAGCAGTCAAATGAAGCTTGTTTTTATATTTATGTCCTTTAATATTTTAAATGTATAGTCTTACTTTGGCAGGAGTTGTCCAACCAACTTCTCTGTCTTGTTTCTCTCAACCTCTAGTTCATCTGTTCGTTCCCTGATAAGATCCTCGAGGTTAGAACTGTATTGTTCTAACATTCGTAACATGGAGTCAATTATGTTTGCCCTCCTCCCTCTGCTGATGCCTCGAAACTAAAAACACAAAACCAAAGACAAATATGATTATGAGCTGCCAGAGTCTGCCAATTTTACAGCAGTACTGATTCTATGAGCATTTTTATTTGATTCCCTTAAGCACATAGTTTTGGGACCCAAGTAGGTGACAAATGCCGCTTTTCCACCGACAGAACACGGTGCGGCTCGGTTCACTTTAGCCCCCTGCGGACCCTTTTCCACCGCCTTTCTCGGGTCTTAACCGCGTCATTCCGCGCCAACCCGGCCTCTTTTTTCAGACCACCTCCTAGGTGGTCCGAAGCGGCCCAAAGCGGGCCCACACGCCCACCTGTCTACTGATTGGTCCAGTAAACTGCTACCAGTGACTACGTAGTGGTAGTCCCTGATTGGCCCGGCTGTGTGTGGTGTTCACGTGGTGTGACATAGAAGCGCTCCCACAAAAGGCTTTAAAAAACTCCCAGCAACCATACAAATATTTTATTTTAAAATACAATTGACTTTGGACAATGGCGACTTCCTCCACAAGAACCAAAAATCTAACCAACCAAAATGAACCACAGACAGAGTGCAAAGTACAAAAACACACGTATATCCGCCATTGTTGTTGTTGTTTCACGCGCTGTGACGTCGCAGACAAAGACTTTTGCGCGCCACTTTTCATAGCCAGATGGGCACGCCCCTATCCCCACTTACGTCCGCTTTATGTTTCCACCGCCTTAAGCGAGTTGATCCGCGCTATACTGTACCGCTCTCAAGTGCGCCGTGCTGATTTGTCGGTGGAAAAGGGGCAAAAGTTCCATAAAGGTCTTGTTTATAAATAAGGAGTAGAACCACAAAGCAACTAACATCTCTATGAAGTTGCAGGGATCTTAGAAGCTTTGTTAATTAACTTAACACACATCTAACCTGTTTAAAAATGTCATCAAAGTTTGGTCTTTTGCTCGGATCTTCATTCCAGCATTCGTTCATCAGATTGAGACACTCAGCAGGAGCTTCATCTATGGAAACAACAGGCCTACAGAATGGAGGTGGCTTCTTCAGACGCTCTACAATTTCTAAGAGACAGATAAAAATTCAGATAAACAGACAGATGATCAGAACAATAGGTGGTAAAAGGAAAATAAACAAATTGGTATCCAGATAGACATACTTTATGTCAGGCAATGGTCTTTAGTTCAGCCATACTGTCTTACCATGAGCAGGCATATCCATCATAGCATACGGCAGTGTTCGTGAGATCACTTCCTGTATGATGATTGAAAAACTGAAGACATCTCCAGAAAAGGAACCTGCTCTCACTGGACTTCTCAGAAGCTCTGGAGCTGTCCACAGCAAGTCTAAGAGAAAGACGGAGGGTTAGACAATTTCAGATGGAGTGTGATAAATCACTAGAAAATTATAGACTTGTCAACTAACTCGGATGGATTGACGGACAGATGGATGAATCTGTTGTTGGGAGTTGACATTATGTTTTTAGAAATAAGTTTCACTTTGATTTCATTTGTTCTTTTTATTTTCCTTTATTTATCCCTCACATGGAAATTCAGCTCTGCGCTTAACCCATCCTCACCGTGAGGTGAGGAGCAGAGGGCAGCCATCTTGTAAGGCGCCTGGGGGGCAGTTGCGGGGTTCAGTATCTTGCCCAAGGACACTTCAATACGTAGCCTCTGCTGGTACTCAGGATCGAGCGATCGATCTTCCGATCAGTGGATGACCTCCTTCCCGATAGACTACAGCTGCCCCGGGGCAGTAGCAGGCTCATTATCTTGCCAAGGATACTTTGGGTTAGGGTTACATATCCTGCCCGCACCTGGTTCGAACCCGTGGTCCTTCAAACGAGAGGTGATCTCCCTTCTGCTAGAATACGCTTCCCGCCTTAAACTACGCCACCTTACTCAGTTTCTTCATTTCCTGTGTCCACTACTGAACCATTTTCCCCGCCCCCACTACAGTTTTTTCGCCATTTGCATAGAGCAGGCCATCCATACAAATTAAATTGAAATTCAAATATACTTTATCCCAAAAGGTAAATTAGATGTTGTAGTAACTCAGGGCCTGATTTATCAACATTCCAAGTAAAGAGTGCAAAGTTGCCTGCGTGGGAGAAAATTTAGCATCAAGGGCATGTTCCTGATTTGCAAGTGATCTACTAAGATTGCTTACGCAATTAATAGCAGGCAAAAAGGCAATATTTAAATCATAAATTAATTCTTATTTAAATAAGTTTGCCTATTCCCTCACCATGGAAGGAGAGCAAGAAAGGCGCAAACAGAAAATGAATTTCGAGCCATTGGAGCTTCAAATATGAGTGAAAGATTCAAAAACATATTGTTGAGCTGCATCAAAGACATATCAGTGTTACCCGAAGGACTGCAATGTGGGAGCATATCTGCGAAAAGTAAATACAGTTGGCAAAACAAGAACAGCAGATGAGGTCAAGAAGAGATGGCAAGATATCAGTCGGAGAGCCAAATAAAAAGCTTCTCCAAACACCGACACCTGCTTTTCAGGATGTGGTGCATTCCACAATCTTTCTAGTGTGTATGTGGGTCAGATTTTATTGACGCCCCCCATTGTTTCGAACTCCAAGTGTGACCCAAACTCCAAAAACACACAGAAACCAGGGAATCAGATGCAGTGAGTTTAATATATACAGTGACAGGTGAATATACAACCCTGAGGAATGTGCAAGGCTGCTGGAGGGAGAACTGGAACGGAGGCAGGGCACAGGCAGAGTCCTGGCAGTGGAGGAGAGACAGGTTAGAGATTGATCCTTCCAATGTACAGGTGATAAGCTGCGGTGTGCTGGGAATGTGCTCTTTAAACTCACGGAGGTAAAGGTGCTGGTGACATTTGAGGGATCCAGGAAACCAGCAGTGGTGGTGGTGATGATCCGGAGGCAGAGGGTGTGAGGCAAGGTCCAGTGTGAGTTGATGAATCCACAGGGGAGGTTGAGGCAGGGGTGACAGCAGATGGCTGTTCCGGGGCAGGTGTGGATTCCAGAGGGGACCAGAGACAGACAGGGAAGCCAGGCAGGGGAAATGGTCGTGGGACACACGACTTCAGGAACCCGTGGCAAGAGAGTCCTCCTGACGGCGCGGCAGACGGCCAGCGCAGAGGCACTCAATCCTGGAGGAGCGCTCCAGGTAACGGGACTAAGAGAGGGAAAGGAGACGGCAGGTTAAACACACGTACTAATAATAACGTTCAGAACACAAGCTCAGGCCACACGTTACCACGTAAAGTAGTGGAACAAACTGGCGTCCGTCTCTGGTTCCTCCTCTGCTTAAATACCCAGCTCTCCTGAGCTGGGTAACGAGCCACACCTGCAGCCACTAATCAGCTGCTGCCACACCCTGCAATGACAATTAGTCCAGAAAACAAAACACCAAACACCAGCTGCTGAGATCCTGACAGTAATGTGTATGTATGTGATGTTTTCAGTTCTGAGTTAATGTATTGCCAATTTGATGTTTTTTGTCATTCGTCCTCTCCAGCGTCCTTCAATTTCCCATGGTTTTTCTAAGTACTGATTTTGCTGCCACAGCAGCCATGTGTTTCATGCTTTAATAAAAGTATTTTATTTTATGCCATCCCTGAGCATGCTGTGAGCTGCACCTTGGCTCCAGCCTCATCCCTCCCACACCATGACACAGAGTCTCTCATTTGTTTGACAAACACTGTTTTATATATAGAATGAACATATATATATATATATATATTAAAAATAATGTGAAAATCTGTTTTTAAATATATTTAATGTATTCATATTTTTACCTTGTGGATCATCAGGAAGACTGACACTCTGAGACTGCAGGATCATGGGAAGTCCATAGTCTGTAATTTTCAGAACAAAACGCCCATCGACCAAACAGTTTGTAGACTTCAAACGCCCATGAGTCAAGCCTCGCAGATGAAGATACTTCATGCCCTTAACCACAAACAAACAGTACAAGTAAAGATTTGAAACTTCTCCTTTAAGTTAGGTCAAGAAAACCAATCAAATAACAATAAACTTTCTGAGTCTAAATTACAAAGAAACTGTGAAGCTACTGTCACCAAAGAATACTGTACCAAAAATAAAAAGAATACCTTTAACAAATTGCAAAAAAATGCTGAATAAAATATACATATATGATAAAATGTGCTACAATGACTGCAGGCAACACCTTAAATTTCACTTTGAAAGTGAAACAGGAAGCTCCATCATTATAGAACATATATACCCATGGTGTACTGTAATGACTGTGACTACTAGGTGGCACTACAATTATATTAATATAATAATAATAATAATAACAATAATAATAATAATAAACCTTATTTATAAAGCACTTTTCTCAGGCTAAATCCACAACACTCAGTGGTACATCTACATCTCAGAGATTAAGGACACTCTTTCAAAGATGATAATGTAAAGGACAGAGAAGACAGATGGTTTGAAAGAGGAGTGAAGGGGGCCATATATGTTAAAAATGAAAAACCCACTCTTAACAGGGGAGGTAGACTCAGGTTTCACTTATCTAACACCTACAACGCTGTTTTGTCTCAACTTCCAGGTGGTTTCAAAACAAAATGGCAATGAAGTGACTACAACACCTCACATAAACAAGTCTCAGGGAACAAAGACATAACGACCCTATGATGAGACAGGTGTCCCAGAAACTCGTGCGAATCTAATGAGGCTATTCATACTGCTTGATCCAAATTACTTATAAGCCTGAAACTCCCAAAGCTGGTTAAAACAGAATAAGTCTCTCAGATGAGACTGAAAGTTTTCAAGAAGAAGAAAGAAGAAGAGCTGCTTCTTTTGAAAAAATTTTCTTTGGATCGACATGTCCTGGATGACTGAGAATTGATACAAACTAATTTAATAAATACATAATATGCAATCGTACACAGCACTTCATCAAAATTAGGCTAAAATGCTTCTGGAACAGAAATATTTTTAGGTGTTTTTTGAATGTTTCCACTGAGTCCAGAGAGCAGAAAGTTGGAGGAAGTCCATTCCAGAGACGAAGTGCTATGCCTTTAAAAGATCAGTCTCCCTGAGTCTTAAAGCAGGTTTGTGGTACCACCAGCAGGTTCTTTCCAGATGATCTCAGTTTGTGGGCCGTGCTGTAGGGTATAATTAAGTCACTAATGTAGGTTGGAGCCTGATCATGCAGGACTCGAACAGTACCAAAATTTAAAATTAGATACGGAACTCAACTGGGAGCCAGTGAAGAGTTTTTTAAAACAGGTGTAATGTGGATCTGTTACTGGTGCTGGTCTCACAGCTGAGCTCTGGACATACTGAAAATGGGCCAGCTGTTTCTTATTCAGGCAGGTGAAGAGGCTGTTACAGTAATCCAACCATAAGGACACAAATGTATGGATGAACATTTGAAGCTCATCTTCAGACACCAAGGGTCTGAGCTTGGAGATGTTATGCAGCTGAAAGAAACAGTTTTAACCATCTGGCTAGAATGGTAATCTAATGACATGGATTTATCAATGATAACACTAAGATTCCTCAGCTTAGCTGTAAACGTGATGTTTGCACTGCAGGGAGTTAGCCCTGCTGATTCATGCACAAAGGTAACCCACAGTCATACAAGAGCAGTGTAGGACATCAAGTCACAACAACATCGTACTGGTACTTTCTTAGAACAACCTTGATTAGGTCCATGAGCAGAGAGGACTTGAACATCCAGTCAAGCCTCACATTGCTGTCGGCCAGCAGATCTGCCAGACTTCCTCGAGGACAGTGTTCGACCACCAGTGCTAAGATCCCCGAATCCACAAATAGACCAAGGTACAGGTTTAGATTCTCATGACGCATCTCACGCAGCTGGACAAAAGAGGAAAAAGTAAAGTGAGCAGAAATATTAAACCTATCAACTGATTAAGAAGTATCTGTCTTTATAAATGTATTTTTTATTACCATGAAGTAAAAGAACAAATGCTTAGGATGGAAATGGATGTGACACAGAAGTAGGGCATAGGTTTGCACTGAATGACAGCAATTCTTTGAGTGAATCATTAGTTACACACTGTAACCTCAGAAGGTAATGTGAGGTAATTGTTGTGTACCCTTGGTGTATCTGGCATATATTCTTGTATGCCTGTTGTGTAACTGCATTGTAACTGGGGTGTTCCTGTTGTGCACTTGCTGTGTACCTTTCGTCAATCTGTTGTGTAACTGTTTTATCTGTTATACATTATCTGTTATACAACCGTTTTTAATGGAATGACCTCTTTAAGTTGAGTGAGTGTTATATTTTTTCAGTGTGTACCTCAACAGCCACACATCATGTAATTGTGTGTCTCCCTGACATCAGACAAGTTACAGTGAGATTTGCTAAATAAGTAAAGCTGGTTGTGTAGTAAGGTAATGATCATGGGTTCAAGCTTCAGTATCTGCTCTACTTCAACACAGACTTCTGCAATTAAATTGGCTTGTTCAACTTAACTAGATTGTGCATCAGACATCTTAAGTTTGCAGCTAACAAGCATATCCATTCAGCAGTTGGACAGATTCAGCTGGAGCGACTCAGCTCTCAGCATTCACACTGCAGTTCCGCGGGAAATGCAAATTTTCTAGTGAGTTTTGTACATTTCATGTAACTGTTGTGCTTCTTTTGTGTGTCTGTTGTGTACTTGCTGTGTATCACTTGTGCATCTTTTTGTATCTGTTGTTTATCATGATTTTATTATTTACGCTAACATGTTTTAAACTTATTGTGCAAGACAGCTATGAACAAGTGATTCTTTCCATGATAAGAGAAGAAAAGTATCTTTTGATCCACAGAACTGTGTGTAAGTGTTGCTTCAGGACCAAGGATGGCATGGTGTAAAGTAATTCTGTCACCTGGTTATGATTTCTGTTGAAGGATGGACTTCATGAACCTTTTTCTATGGAATGCTGAATATGTAATGTCTTACTCTGTGAGTGCGGGGATGCTTTAACAGTACTCACACCTCGCAGCAAGTAAAACTTCTAAACTTTATATTCCGAGTCTGTGGTTCTTCTGGTGTCAGAGGGTTTAATTGTGTTTGGTGTCTAGGAACAATTTCTCTGACAGTACATAATGTACAGTACCTAATGTAATGTAATGTTAAAAAAACCCTTGTCCAATACCTGTTATGTATCTAACGTATACCTAATGTGTGCCTTTTTTAGACCTGCTGTGTACCTGATTTGTGCCTCTTGTGTACCTGTTGATTGTTGTGTATCAGTTTAAAACTTGTAGTCATATCTTACCTGGCTGAACAGATTTTGGGTATTTTGATTGACAGCGGTCATTGTCTTGCCAAAAGGTATTTTCTTCAGCCAAACCCAGTCACCCTGGCAACAAATCAGTTTCAAGTCAAATTGGTTTATCTATGTGGTGCGAATTCACAACAAAAGTTATCTCAAAGCACATGTATTTTTAGTTCTTATGATTGAAACTTTTTGCTGCCTCTTGCCCAGGACTCAATTGAAACACAGGTTTTTAATCTCAATGGGACTTTCCTGGTAAAATAAACGTTACATACAAATAAAAAAAATATATCTCCCAAAAAATAAACAAGTAGCGAAACAGTCAAAGGCACCTATACAAGTAAGTGTACTGATGCCAATACTAATGTACCTCCAGTATCCCGATGTTGGAACTCTCCGGTGTTGTTAGGATATAACTTCTAGCAATTGACCGGAGTGGTGTTTTAATTTCCAAAAGACTTCTCATAATTGATTCGTCATTCAGTTTCTATAAAGACAAAAATCAGCTTACAGACTCTGGTATAGTCAGCCTCATCACAGGTGGGGACAGCTCAGAGTTCAGACAGTGGACTTGGGACTCTTTGGACCTGTGCCAGCAGAACTGCTTCCTGATCAACATCAGGGAAAACCAAAGTGCTGGTGGTGGACTTCTGCAGGCGCAGACCATACACACTGATACTAGTGAACATCCAGGGAGTGGATATTGAGATAGTGGAAATTTATAAGTACCTGGGTGTTCACCTAAACAATAAACTGGACTGGCATCAGCCATCTTTTTTGACATACAGTGATCCCTCGCTACTTTGCGGTTCAACTTTCGCGGATTCACCACTTCGCAGATTTTTCATCCAAAAATAAAAGATAGAAGTTCTGCACTTTCAGCTCTTTGTTTACCTCGCCATTCTTCTTCCACGGTCGTTTTTTGTCGTGTTTACTCGTGTATTTTGTATTCGGATATACACCCCCATAGCTCAAAACAACGAATGAAAGCGAGTCATGAGTATCCTGTGATCTGATTGGCCGTGCATCATCGGGATCTGCCTCCTTCAATTCCGCAGTACAGTACGCTTCCTCTAGTGAGCCGAAGAAGAGGAAGATGATGACCATATGCAAAAAATTGAAATTACTGGATATGTTGAGAGAAAAAAAGCTGTGCCGCGGTCGCCATTACGGGGTGAACGAGTCCACTGTAAGATACATAAATAAAGACGAACCTAAAATCCGCAAAACAGCTTCCATCACATTCAATAAGGATGCGAAACGTGTTGTGAGTTTACGAAATAAGAGAATTATGAAGATGGAGTTGGCATTGGCAATCTGGATTTCTGATTGCTGTAAGAAAAATTTGAGTCTGGACACCAACATGATTCGGAGGAAAGCTAAAGCCCTCTATTAAACTTTTTCATCTGACAGCTAGGAAGAAGAAGATGATGTTCAGGACGACCCCTAACCCAGTATTAGTGCAGCTGGTGATTCTCCTCAAGGAAAAGGTTTTGTCGCCAGCAAAGGCTGGTTTGACAAATTTCAAAAAAGATTTGGCTTAAGAAGCGTGCCTCTGTAGGGCGAGGCAGCATCGGCACATACAGAAGCAGCCCAGAGATATGTGGAGGATGAGTTCCCGAAGATCATTGAGGAGGGCGGCTACCTCCCATGGCAAGTGTTTAATATGGACGAGACTGGCTTCTTCTGGAACAGGATGCCATCACGGACCTTCCTCTTCAAGGACGAGGTTAAGAGGTCAGGCTTCAAGGCACACAAGGACCAAGTAATGGTTATTATGTGTGGGAATGCGGCAGGATTTATTCTCAAGCCAGGACTGATTTATAAATTCAAGAACCCATGGGCTCTGAAAAATAAAAACAAGGCTCTGCTCCCCATCGACTGGATGCATAACAAAAAGGCGTGTATGACAAAAGATCTGACCCTCGATTGGTTCCTGCAGTGTTTTATCCCACAGGTGAAACTGTTTCTGGCTGAGAAGGGCCTTCCGTTTAAGGTCCTTCTCTTGATGGATTATGCCAGAGGCCATGCAACTGATCTGCAATATGACGGGGTGCAGATTGAGTTTCTGCCCCCCAACCCCACATCACTGATTCAACCAATGGATCAAGGTGTCATTTGTTATTTACACTTGGGTTACAATGGAGGGCATCATCTCTGCGGTTGATAATGATGACGAAGAGGAAGAATTCTCCATGAAAAAATACTGGAGTAACTACAACATTGCCACCTGCTTGACAAACATTCAAAAGGCCTTGAAGAATCAGAAAAAACTTTATTTATCCCTGAGGGGCAATTAATTGGAGACATGTTTTCACTCTCACTCCCCGAGGCAGCCACCTGTGCAGCGCCAATGAGAGTATAAGATACATATACATACATACAGTGGGGCAAAAAAGTATTTAGTCAGCCACCAATTGTGTAAGTTCTCCCACTTAAAAAGATCAGAGAGGCCTGTAATTTTCATCATAGGTATACCTCAACTATGAGAGACAAAATGAGGAATAAAAATCCAGAAAACCACATTGTCTGATTTTTAAAGAATTTATTTGCAAATTATGGTGGAAAATAAGTATTTGGTCAATAACAAAAGTTAATCTCAATACTTTGTTATATAGCCTTTGTTGGCAATGACAGAGGTCAAACGTTTTCTGTAAGTCTTCACAAGGTTTTCACACACTGTTGCTGGTATTTTGGCCCATTCCTCCATGCAGATCTCCTCTAGAGCAGTGATGTTTTGGGGCTGACGCTGGGCAACCCGGACTTTCAACTCCCTCCAGAGATTTTCTATGGGGTTGAGATCTGGAGACTGGCTAGGCCACTCCAGGACCTTGAAATGCTTCTTACGAAGCCACTCCTTCGTTGCCCGGGCGGTGTGTTTGGGATCATTGTCATGCTGAAAGACCCAGCCACGTCTCATTTTCAATGCCCTTGCTGATGGAAGGAGGTTTTCACTCAAAATCGTACGATACATGGCCCCATTCATTCTTTCCTTTACACGGATCAGTCGTCCTGGTCCCCTTGCAGAAAAACAGCCCCAAAGCATGATGTTTCCACCCCCATGCTTTACAGTAGGTATGGTGTTCTTTGGATCCAACTCAGCATTCTTTCCCCTCCAAACACGACAAGTTGAGTTTCTACCAAAAAGTTCTATTTTGGTTTCATCTGACCATATGATGTTCTCCCAATCCTCTTCTGGATCATCCAAATGCTCTCTAGCAAACCGCAGACGGGCCTGGACGTGTCCTGGCTTCAGCAGGGGGACACGTCTGGCACTGCAGGATTTGAGTCCCTGGCGGCGTAGTGTGTTACTGATGGTAGCCTTTGTTACTTTGGTCCCAGCTCTCTGCAGGTCATTCACTAGGTCCCTCCGTGTGGTTCTGGGATTTTTGCTCACCGTTCTTGTGATCATTTTGACCCCACGGGGTGAGATCTTGCGTGGAGCCCCAGATCGAGGGAGATTATCAGTGGTCTTGTATGTCTTCCATTTTCTAATAATTGCTCCCACAGTTGATTTCTTCACACCAAGCTGCTTACCTATTGCAGATTCAGTCTTCCCAGCCTGGTGAAGGTCTACAATTTTGTTTCTGGTGTCCTTTGACAGCTCTTTGGTCTTGGCCATAGTGGAGTTTGGAGCGTGACTGTTTGAGGTTGTGGACAGGTGTCTTTTATACTGATAACGAGTTCACACAGGTGCCATTAATACAGGTGACGAGTGGAGGACCGAGGAGCCTCTTAAAGAAGTTACAGGTCTGTGAAAGCCAGAAATCTTACTTGTTTGTAGGTGACCAAATACTTATTTTCCACCATAATTTGCAAATAAATTCTTTAAAAATCAGACAATGTGATTTTCTGGATTTTTTTTCCTCATTTTGTCTCTCATAGTTGAGGTATACCTATGATGAAAATTACAGGCCTCTCTGATCTTTTTAAATGGGAGAACTTACACAATTGGTGGCTGACTAAATACATTTTTGCCCCACTGTATATATCTGTATAAACTTATTTGCAGAAACCAGAAAAAAACACATTAGGGGAGATATGTAAAAAAAAATTCCTCTCATGCAGCGCCCACTGGGTGGCGCTGTTTGAGATTGAAAAAAAAGCCTTAGCGAGGGACAATAAAAGAGACATGTCAAAAAATTTTGTAGGGATGTGAAGTGCGATCAGTGTGTGTATGCACGCGAAGAAGAGTCAAGGACACCATCTCTGGGCCAGAACCGATGTTATGTCTGTCCTCAGTCTGTTGGCGTCCAGTGGACAGGGGAAGCAGACATGAGACAGTAGCAGGAATGGGGGGGAGGGTTAAGATAAGGGAGCAGCTTGGAAAATGCGTCTGTCCTCGACAAGAGCAAGAGCAAAGTGCCTACAGCAGAAGCTTCTACAAGTCGCGAGGAAGCCTCCACTCCGCCATCGCAAGCCCCTAAACCTCTCGCCTCCTCACCTCGATCAGAAGCTGCCATTGATGACAAGGCG
This sequence comes from Pachypanchax playfairii, assembly GCA_006937955.1. Classification (NCBI taxonomy): domain Eukaryota; kingdom Metazoa; phylum Chordata; class Actinopteri; order Cyprinodontiformes; family Aplocheilidae; genus Pachypanchax; species Pachypanchax playfairii. The sequence goes on along the minus strand of SSNP01000175.1, from coordinate 947,270 downwards.
CCTCCCGAAGAGCTGTAAAGCTCTCATTACAGTACATTCACATCATTGTCACCTTCATCCGTGAGTAGAACCCCATATTGTTTTGTTTAAAATGATTTATGTCAATGTCCATGTATGTGTGTATGTATGCATATCGGGTATCCCTACTTCGCGGATTTTCACCTATCGCGGGGAGATCTGGAACCAATTAACCGCGATAAGTAAGGGATCACTGTACTATGTTGGAGCAGCAGCTTATCTAGAGCTGAGAGGAAGAGGCTGGATAAACTATTCAGGAGAGCCAGCTCTGTTCTAGGGTGCCTCCAGGATCCAGAGCAGGTGGTGGGAGACAGAAGGGCTCTGGTGTCTCCCAACACTTGCATGAAGATGTTGCTGAGCTGCAGAGTGCCTTCAATGACAAACTACTGCATCCTCAGTGCATGAACGAGGGTTTTCACAGGTCCTTCCTCTATGCAACTGTTAGACTCTACAACCAAAACCACTCCCAACAAACTCAATGTTTAGACTTGCTGGAATTTGCACTTCTTAACCCACTTTAACAATATGTCTTCTGCTGTTGTTTTTGCACATCTGTCTTTTTCATAATTCATATTCTTCCAATGATCACACTGTCTGTGACTTTGCAACTGTTACAGTTGAATATCCCCATTGTGGGACAATAAAGGATTCTTCTTCTTCTTGTAATCTCAACCCTGGACTTATAAAACTCCAAAACAATGAATAAACAGTATGAACATGTAAAGAAGTACCACACAAATCTTGACAGTAAAAATTAATTTTGTGTACAAGAAAACCTGCTCTACCTCCTGAACTACTGCCGCCCCAAGCTTGAAACTTGAAACTACTGCTCTAATTAATTGCTTGTAGGTGCACCATGCATCCCACAGTAATTATCTACAGTTTTCTGTGTGCTACACTGTTATTACCTTTGGGAGATTTCTGAGGTTCTGGGATGCTTCAGGTTCATATGTACAAACAACATATGATTCTAAATTAGTTTCAGTTTTCTTCAACTAGACTGGAGGTTAACAGATTGTTCTCTCTAAAAGATTCTGGCCTGACACCCAGGAATCTGATGAAGGCCAGAGGTTTATTTTTGTTTTATAGATCAAGTATAAGTAACAGTTCCTAGTTAGCATTTAGACACAAACGGTTCTTATGGAAAGATAAATTCAATATTTTCTAACCTTTTTGCTGACTTGAGTGTCAATGAACACAATGTCATCCAGGGTCAGGATCAACTTGGTAACATTTGCTGACCTTTTGCACTTCCTGTACAAAAAAAAGTCAAAGTCCTGATCCAATTCATACTTTATCAATTTTGTTGAAACTATTATTTTATTTAAACAAGGAGAACTATAACATATTAACTGACAAATAAAAACTCATTTAAATAGTCTTTTCAGTTAGAAATTCATAGTATTTGGAAAGTATAAACAAATCTAGGATTTGAAGCTGCCACATTGTTAAAATAAAGTTGTTTGTTCAAGAAAGGAAACATTGTGTCATGATTGTATAAGGCCAGACCCAATAGCTGAAACCCAAGCACACGCAGTGTTCAGTAAAAGGTGTTTATTTACAAAAGTGAAAGTAATAACTATATACAGTGACGTGGCAGACAATGGCTGTGGCAATCTGAAACAAGACGAGAGGGGAGTTAGTGCGGGGTAGGGATCCAGAGATGTTTGATGATGAGGATAATGGAAAGGGCTTACGTGATCCAGAGGTCCAGGTGCAAATGGGGATGGGGCGCCTGAGCGAGCCAAACCAAGGAGCAAGGGAGGTGCAGGTCCAGAGGCAGGCGAGTGTAGTGAGAGCAGGCAGGGCTTGATGGTTATGGAGGAGATGAGTTGTGGCAGAATGGTTCCAGCAGGCACTGAGCAGTGAATATCGAAACATGATTTCCAAAACGAGGTGACAAAATCCATAAATCAATAACGTTCGAGAGAAGGAACAAGGTTAACAGGAACAGACTAGACTTAACTGTAAACACTTAACCAGAGGAAATGCTCACCGAGGCGTCCAATGTGCTGCAAAAGGTCTCCCAGACTTGAGAGGTGAACTGGGGACCTCGGTCAAACACTATATCAGAAGGGATGCCTCAAAAGCAGTGGGTAACTTAGCAATTGCAACAAAATTACCCCATTTAGAAAATCTGTCTATAATACTCAGAATCACAGTGTTACCTTCAGAAGGAGGAAGGCCAGTAACAAAATCCAGGGCTATATGCAATCAGGGGAGACTTGGGGTTGGCAGAGGGTGCAAAAGACCTGCTGGAGGTCAATGACTGGCCTTACTGCGGGCACAAACCTTACAGGCTTTTACATAATCCGTAATGTCAGTAGTTAATGACGGCCACCAAAACCTGACCCTGACAGCGGCAATGGTCCTATGGATGCCAGGGTGACAGGCCAGCTTGGAGGCGTGGCCCCATGTGATCACCTCAGACCTGATGTGTGGCGGCACAAACAATAATCCCGGTGGTGTGCTGTCCAGTCCTGGATGGGAGCATTGGGCGGCTCAGACCTTCAACTCAATTTCCCACTCTAGGACTCCAATCACAAAATGTAGGGGCACCACGGTCTCCGGGGTGATGGAGGACTCTGCAGGGGAAAACTGTCGAGACAGTGCATCAGGCTTAATGTTCCTTGAGCCAGGTCGATAAGTGATGGTAAAATCAAAAAACAGTAACCAGCAAGCTTGACATGAATTTAGCCTCTTAGCACTCCTAAGATACTCCAAATTTGTATGATCTGTCCATACGATAAAAGGTTGGGCGGCCCCCTCAAGCCAATGCCTCCATTCTTTGAGTGCAAGTTTTATGGCTAAAAGTTCTCGGTTTCCCACTTCATTGTTTTGTTCTGCCTGACAGAGTTTCTTAGAAAAGAAAGCACAAGACTTCATCTTACCACCCGGAACTTCACGTTGGGACAGCATGGCTCCCACTCCTGTGTCGGAGGCGTCAACCTCCAAGACGAACTGCCGCTCAGGAGCCGGCTGAGTGAGCACTGGGGTAGAGGTGAACAGCTGTTTCAGGGGCCAAAAGGCATCCTCCGCCTCCGGCGACCACTGGAAGGCCCAGGTGGTGGACGTGAGTCGAGTCAGGGGAGTGGTGATGATGCTGTAGTTACGGATGAACCTTCGATAAAAGTTTGCAAAACCCAAGAATCTTTGTAACTCATTGCGGGTGGTGGGCGTGGGCCATTCGACCACCTCCTGTACCTTGCTGGGATCCGTCTTCACCTGCCCACTCTCAAATACGTATCCGAGTAAGGAGATGGTCCTGAGATGAAAGTCACATTTTTCTGCCTTTACGTACAGACGATTCTCCAGAAGACGCATGAGAACCTGCCTGATGTGCTGCTGTTGTTGTTCCGGGGTCTTGGAATAAATCAAGATGTCATCTAAATACACAAAGACAAACATGTTCAAGAAGTCTCTTAGTACATTGTTAACCAGTTTCTGAAATACTGCAGGAGCATTTGTTAATCCAAAAGGCATGACCAAATATTCAAAATGTCCAAAGGGTGTGCGAAAAGCCGTCTTCCACTCATCTCCTTTCCTGATGCAAAAAAGGTGGTAAGCGTTGCCCAGCTTCGAGAAGATTCTGGCTCCATGAAACGATTCAAAAGCTGAAGAGATGAGAGGTAGAGGATATTTATTCTTAACCGTGATCTGATTCAAACCTCTATAGTCAGTGCAGGGATGGAGAGTCTTGTCTTTCTTTTCGACGAAGAAGAAGCCTGCCCCACTGGGAATGAGGAAGGTTGGATGATACCGGCCCTCAGAGTCCTTGATGTATGTTTCCATCGCCTCCCGCTCTCCCCGCGACAGATTATACAGACGGCTGGTAGGAAGAGGTGAACCAGGAAGCAGATCAATAGCACAATCATATGGTCGATGTGGTGGCAGTGACAATGCTTTCTCTTTACTAAAAACATGCACTAGATTGTGGTATACATAGGGCACATTGCTTAAATCTGGAGGAGGAACAGTACCTGAAGCAGAACGTGGGGGCGCTGACTGGAGAGGCAGAACTGACTCCATTCCTCTATTCGGTTCTCTGCCCAATTTATCTGAGGATTATGTTTCTGTAGCCAGGGAAACCCCAGACTGAGTGGTGTGTGGAAGGAGTCAAAAAGCAGGAACTGTATATGCTCACGGTGAGTCCCGGATATGATAACTGGTATGGATTTAGTCTGATGCGTTATGTGAGCGATTACCTTACCGTTCAAGGCAGTAACAGTAACGGGAAGTCGAAGAACTGGTACTTTCAACCTTCTTGCCAGAACTTCTTGCACAAAATTCTGTTCCGCTCCAGAGTTGATGAGCACCTGAAATTACAAATTTTCATGAGAGAGACACAATTGGAGTGATACCTGAAGTCGAGAGACCAAAGAAACTAGAACTGCAGTGCCCGCTGGGGGCCTCTGTTCTACCGGCGGGCCTTGGCTTTTAAATTCTTCTTGCACGTGGTGGCGATATGACCCAGTTCTCCACAATAGAAGCAGCTGCCACTGTCTCTGCGCCGCTGTCGTTCCTCCGGAGTAAGCTGAGCGCCGCCGATCTGCATCGGCTCCTCCGTCTGCAGGGCGAGCTGCTGCTGGGGTTGCGACAGGGCTGTGGGAGATGAGCAGCAAGCAGATGGTTGAACCACACTATTAAATCCCCCCACACGGGTATGTGACCCTCTAGCTTTATGTTTTCCCTGTAGTCGTTCATCAATCTGTACTGCTAGAGTGATGAGTCCCTCCAGAGTACGGGGGGTACTTTGTGTGGCTATCTGGTCTTGAATAGGGCAGCTCAGAGCCTTAAGAAAGATGGCTCAGAGTGCATGGTCGTTCCATCCTGTTTTGATGGCAACGATGTGAAATTCAATTGAAAAATCAGAAACAGAACATGTACCTTGATGTAATTCCAGCAGGCGCTATGCAGCAGCGTCCTCCTTCAGTGGATGAGAAAACATACTCTCCAACATAATTCTCCAAGAAATGCCGCATATGTTAATGACAATACAGGAGGACTTGCGAAAAAACTTCTGCCCATTGTGGAGCCCTGCCTTTAAGATTCATGACAACATGGGCAATTTTAGAAGCATCAGAAGCAAAGTGTATAGAAGCGCTGGTTTGTTGCTCAGCCCTGCTCTTTATACAGGACATGATTGCAATGATGATTCTCAGGTGTGCCTGTTGGCAAAACCGGTCCATGATCAGCCTGATGCCTGCCAGCTGGACTCTGCATCAACACAAATAGTGAGGAAGAAAACAGAGAATAGAATAGAATAGAATAGAATAGAATAGAATAGAATAGAATAGAATACAGTGTACAACGAAATTTGAGCGCTTCTCACTTGGTGCAAAAATGTAAAACATTAAAAACAATCAAAACAATCAAGTATAAGTAAAAACAACAAAGGATACTAATAAATAACAATATATACACTTTATTGCACGTTGATCAATATGATCAGTAATGTGTGAAATTTTGTGGGCAGATTTTATCTGGTTTTGTTGTTATTGTTCACTACAGAGATAGCTTTTGGAAAGAAGCTATCTCTGAGTCTGTTGGTCCTGGTTTTGTGTGACCTGTACCGTCTTCCTGATGGTAACAGGTTGAAGACAGAGTTACTGGGGTGGGAGGAGTCCTTGATGATGTTACCAGCTCTGCTGAGGTAGCGAGAGTTAGCGATGTCCTCCAGGCTGGGCAGAGAGCAGCCAGTGATCCTCTGGGCTGTGTTGATCACAGGAGGAGGGAACGGGGAGAGAGAGTGGGAGAAAACTAACAGCTGGAAAGATCAAAATAAAGACAGCAAAACAAAGGCCCAAACCCAGGCTCCTGACACATTGGGTTGTAGCAATTTGTTAAATATAGTTTTGAAGTTTTACTTTCTGAATCTGCTTGGTGTTCTGTTTGTATATATTGTCTGTACTAACAACCATGCTACATCATCTAAATCTCCTTTGTTCCCCATTCTGATGCTTGATTTCATATTTAGCAAGTCATCAATATTACATCTATATCCCCATATGCATTGCATTGCTGCCAGGGGATTGATTCACTTTTACATTAGATACATAACATTGAAAGCCACATGAGAGAATCATCCAGAACAGTGTTACTATCAATTTTAGAAAATATTGTAGTTTCTTAGTTAATGTAACATATTTTACCGAGTTCGATGCTGCATCAAATTCTATTTTTTCCTCATATTTTNTGAACATGACAAACTTAAAGGAACTTAAGGCAGCTTTACAAAATCTGACTCAGTGCTGCCGCGACAGGCGCTGTGGCTAACTGCAGCCACCAGCCAAGCCGGCACGGGAGCGCGCACAGACACTTTACAGACTGTTCGTCTTCATAGCACTGCACCGGGGAGGCTAACATACTTCACGTCAGGTCTCTCCACTCTGTTATTTGATTTGATCTCATCATTTTCATACTGTATCAGGCTCTAAACACGACCTATAATGTTTTCTCACCTGGTCACAAGGAAATGAGCCATGTCAGCATCCGTTTTCACTCCCAAATGCAGCTGAAGTTCCCTCCATGAACCGAACGCATATCCAATATTTATGCGGGTGCCTGCCCGGCTTCGGTCATATTTTTTTTAGACTCACGAGATGCCGCTGATAAAGTCTTTTTTTTCTTCGTGGTGCCACTTTTTTGGGGGGTGAGAGTGGATGCAGGTCGTTTGATGGCTGCAGAAACATCCATAAGTATACCTTCAGTGTTTGAATCCAAGTCCACGGCGGCCATGTACTTCCTGTTCAAGAGCTGTCGGCAACGCGCATGCAGCGTCAATTTACGTCACATCCCTACAACTGCGCGGGAAATTCGGACGTCGAACTGCAGCGCATTATGTAGCACACAGCGTTTCCAAGGCAACAGACATATATGCGGATGGCCTCGTTATTTTGGGTTTTTAATGCTTCATGACCCATTAGCATTGAATAAACTGGAAATGCATGTGTAGTTTTTCACAAATCTTGCCTTAAGTCCCTTTAATTAGTAATGAGTTCAGAAAACCGAAAAAAAAAAAATTATTAACTGAGAATCAGATCGTGGCATGATGTCTGGTTTTTGAGGATTTGTTGGTCGACTCCACTCTGTCAGGCAGGTCTTATTTAAAGGATTTCTTGATTGAAAACAGGTGTGGCAGTTATCATGCCTGGGAGTTTATGTTTTAAGGGGGTGGGGGTTTACTCTTAGGACCATGTAGTTTTTTTTTTATTCCTTAATAATAAGCACTTTCATTTAGAAAGTGCATTTTGTGTTTTCTAAGTCTAATATTTTAATTTATTTCTGAAACATGTACGTGTATCAAACAAACAAAATAAAATCATGAAGGGGGCAAACACTTTTTCACACCTCTATATTTTTGTTATAGGAAATTGTCTATACGTTTGCGAAATTGTGTTTGTACATAGTTCAATATATTTCAGACAAAAGTCAGGATAAATATTTACAGTCTTACATTTCTTAAAATACATTTTTATAAAGAATATGTTTTCATAACATAGGAAAATGGTAGGATATGTTTCTGTACGTGTGTGTAAGTGTGAATTAACCTGATCCAAAAGAAAACTGTTGAAATCAGACCACAAAGCAACAGAAAGATGAAAAATATAGTTACAGCATCCACACCTGCAACATAAAACAGATTATTTCAGACCTAAAAAACTGTTTAGAATATCTGAGTCAGATCCTGTGAATTCTAGAGTCTCACGTTTAGTTAATACTTTATTTATGTTAAAGTGTTAAAACCTTAGGATCAACACAGGAACTACTTAAAATTAAAAAAGAGAAAGTTTAGGAACAGGAACCAAACACTTCCACCATTCTTGGAGTTAAACACACCTCCACTGCAGGCCTCCTCTTGACTGAACCAACAGAAACTGGCCTTGGGGGGTTTTCCTCCAGGAAAGAAGAATGAGCGACTCAGTGGTTTCAGACCTCCAACTGTGCTGTCGGTGTGCATCGGTGCAAGTGAGTGTGTTGGCACTAGGCGGTCACCTTCACTGTCCAACACCACATACCTAGCCTGAAGCCCACGTCCACCTTTACCTCCATACAAAACCTGAGAATAACACAGAGTAATTGAAGCCACAGATGGAAACTAAATCTGAAGACATTGCATTTGTAATGTAGGGCTGTAGTGTGATTTCTTTATTTAACCAGCACCTGGGACCCATGAAGATCAGTTTTCATTTACAATAACCTGACCACAAGGCAGCATAAATACCAGATAAAAAACCAACCCAAAAACTAAAAGCATAAAGGCAACGAATAAATACATTCTACAATTATAAAAGAAAACCAGCACCAAACTCTAATGCAAGACCTTTCAGCACATACTGAAAACAGCAGAGAAGATTGAGACTCAAGGACATTTTCATCCACAAGGCCATCAGGAAGCTCAAACCACCCCCTTCTACCTCTGCACACACCAACTACCAGATCTCATCTGACAAACTGCACATCTGATTAATTATACTGACTTTATCCTGGAGTTTAGAATTCTGTATCATCAAGTTCCCGTGCCACTAAAATGAACTTGAAATGAAAAAAAAATCCAGACAGGTCAAGCAGGGTAAGTTCCAGAGAATGCTTCCTTTTAGAAGAAACACCTTTGGGCAGGAAGTGTTTTCACATTTTTATGCCACTTAAACTTGGGATGCAATACGTTTTGAGATAAATAATCTGCACTCCCCTCATTTTATTTACTATATATCATATTTGATGGACACTCAAGCCTGCTCCCACAATCCGACAAATTAATTTGGGACCTCCAGGATCTTTCCGTTTTTATTGTACTGCACTATTTCCTGCTTTTAATAATTGTGTATTGGAATAAATTGTTGAAAGCAAAGCTAATCTGGAACCATATGTAACCTGTGAGTGTACATTTGTAGGCCTATGTACATGCATGTCTGTGTGTGAGAGTGTGTGCACTTTGCTCTTTAAAATCTAACAAAGTAATAGTTTAAGTATAAAATACAGTTTGGGAACATAATTACCACAAAGCAGAGGTTTTAAAAAAAAAATCTTTAAATATATGTTTCTGACCTGACTGAAGCCCTTGAAATCAAAGCCTCCATCTGATTCGAAGAGTTGACTGCCTGTCACCCAATGCCCGCCTCCTGCCCGACGACGTTCTTCCACTGCCTTAGCGATGAAGTACACCATATTGTAGATAGTCCCAAACACAGGAGACACCTGTGGACAAAATCCAGGGCAGAAGTTCAAAGCAAAGTACCCAAACTCAGAGTATATAGCATCAATAATACATATTTAAACTGATTTGTCATTGACTAATAGCTTTGGTAAATCCTTTAAGTTTTAAAACTCCAACATCCTTCCAAAAATGCTCAATGGAAATAAAATTCCTGCTCACACTTTAATCCATTATTGCTGTTTGTTTTTAAATTTCATGGTGTGTTAGTAGCACCTACTATTCAGCTTACTTTTGTTCTGTTCTCTGTTGTTTCTCAGTAATGTTAAATTCTGTGGAATATCTGTGCTTTAGCTTTAGGACAACTTGATCCAGGATCTCCAGGTAATTATGGATCTATATACAATCTACTCTTCATCTCAAACATTCTAGAAAAGACAGCAACAAACCAGTTATGTGATCATCTACACAGTAATAATCTTTTTGAAGAGTTCCAGTCAGGATTTAGATCATCATAGAACTGAAACAGCACTGGTGAAAGTTTCTAATGATATTCTCATGTCCTCAGACAGTGGACTTGTGTCTGTACTTGTCCTGTTAGATCTCAGTGCTGCGTTTGATACTATAGATCATAAGATCCTATTAAAGAGGCTTGAATGTGATATTGGGATTCAGGGAACTGCATTAAACTGGTTTGAATCATATTTAACTGAAAGATTCCAGTTTGTTCATGTAAATAATGAATCTTCTTCATATACCAGAGTCAGTCATGGAGTTCCTCAGGGTTCAGTGCTTGGACCAATCCTCTTTACTATACATTCATGGCCAAAGGTTTTGAGAATGACACAGTTGGTTTACATAATGTTTGATGCTTCAGTTTTATGAGAGCAGTTTGAATAACCTCCAGAATGTTCTGAAGATCAGATGAGTTACAAAATCCTCTGAACTTAATCTAGAACCCGTTTCCACTGCGTGTCATCGCTGCTATAGAACAACCTGCTGAGAACGTTTCAATCATCTTCTGTCTTAACATGTGAGAATGTTGACAAGCACGAGGCTGGAGGTCTTGATGTCATTATGATGGAGTTAGAATAGCAGACTAGGTGATGCTTGAAATCATTGTTCTTGCTGGTAACCATAGTTACCTGCAAAGAGACACATGCAGCATCATTGTGTTATATAAAAAGATCTTCACATGCAGGATGTTGTTGCTACTAAAATGCAGCTAAATCAGCATTTATCATCAACATCTTCAAGGAAAGATGTTCAGTTTTTGTGAAGAAGCTTCAGGAGACCAGAGGAAGTTCAGCAAGCATCAGGACCGTCTTCTAAAGATGATCCAGCTACAGGATGAGAGAGACATCAGTGAAGAGCTGCTCAGGAACAGCAGCAGACAGATGTAAGAACATCTGCACAGTGAAACTGTTGGAAGATGGTCTGGTGTCAAGAAGGACAGCTTGTCTCCAAAAACCATAAGGGACAGACTGATACCATACCATACCATACCATACCATACCATACCATACCATACCATACCATACCATACCATACCATACCATACCATATTTATTTATAAAGCACTTTTAAACACAACAAGAATGTTCACAAAGTGCTGAACAGCTTCATAAAAATACACCAATAAAATAATACAAATAAAACATTTTTAAAAATGTACATAAAAATATAAATATGAATAAAATAGGAATCAAAACAATTTGGAGGTCAGAGGGAATCAAAAGCGAAGGAAAAAAAGTGTCTTTAAACGAGTCTTAAAAATGGTGATGCAAGGGGCCTGACGGACCTGGAGGGCGAGAGCATTTCACAGCTTGGGGGCACAAGCCGAGAAAGCTCTATCACCATGAGATTTACAGCGGTACCTTAGTCTGCATGAAGTCCAGAGAGTGGACTGATGAAGACTGGTGACAAGTCATTTTCTCTGATGAGGACCGGGTGACAGGTCATTGTGTCTGATGTGGACTAATGAGGACTGGGGACAAGTCATTGTCTCTAATGAGGACTGGGGACAAGTCATTGTCTCTAATGAGGACTGGGGACAAGTCCTCGTCTCTGACGAGGACCGGGTGACAGGTCATTGTGTCTGATGTGGACTAATGAAGACTGGGGACAAGTCATTGTCTCTAATGAGGACTGGAGACAAGTCATTGTCTCTAATGAGGACTGGGGACAAGTCATTGTCTCTAATGAGGACTGGGGACAAGTCCTCGTCTCTGACGAGGACCGGGTGACAGGTCATTGTGTCTGATGTGGACTAATGAAGACTGGGGACAAGTCATTGTCTCTAATGAGGACTGGGGACAAGTCATTGTCTCTAATGAGGACTGGGGACAAGTCCTCGTCTCTGACGAGGACCGGGTGACAGGTCATTGTGTCTGATGTGGACTAATGAAGACTGGGGACAAGTCATTGTCTCTAATGAGGACTGGAGACAAGTCATCGTGTCTGACGAGGACCGGGTGACAGGTCATTGTGTCTGATGTGGACTAATGAGGACTGGGGACAAGTCATTGTCTCTAATGAGGAATGGGGACAAGTCATTGTCTCTGATGAGGACTGGGGACAAGTCATTGTCTCTAATGAAGACTGGGGACAAGTCATTGTCTCTAATGAGGAATGGGGACAGGTCATTGTCTCTAATGAGGAATGGGGACAGGTCATTGTCTCTAATGAGGAATGGGGACAAGTCATTGTCTCTAATGAGGAATGGGGACAAGTCATTGTCTCTGATGAAGTTTCTTTCTAATGGTTTTGAGCTTCTGGAACAACGATTGTCCAGAGAAGAAAAGGTGAGCGTGACCATCAGTCCTGTGTCACACCAACAGTAAAACATCCTGAGACCTCGAAGTAGCTGCTGCCAGGTTCCCCTGCCCTTGGTGGGCTGCGGGGAACGGGGTTGCTTATGGGGGTCAGTAGGGGAACTGGCTCCCTTTGAGGGAAACTCCTTCCATCCCCATCCTGTTCAGCTTTCCTCCTCCCTGGACCCGTCTATCAGCCACACATTTCAAATATGATGACAGTTATTACAGGCAGAAACATGGCTGTGCTATGGGATCCTCAGTCTCACCTATTGTGGCCAATACATTGAGGAGGAGGAAAGAAGGATCCTGGACTCGTACAAGGGAACAACACCAAGTCACTGGTTCAGATATGAGGATGATACTTGGGTCAAAATCCAAATCAAAAAGGTAGAAGCCTTCACCAGACACATTAACTCAGTCGACAACATCAAGTTCACTAGAGAGGATCCGATGGACAAAAAGCTGGTGTTCTTGGACTATTTGGTACAAATGGCGGAAAACCTCCACACAGACTAGAATCTCCTGTTTGACTCTCAAACTTTCTGTCATAAGAACTCTTCAACACTGGGCTGAACATGTCCCATCTAGGACAGAAGAAAAGGAAAAAAAAACACATCAAAAAGTTCTTCAGACCTGTAGAAACCCAAACTGGGCTTCATTAAATCAGCCAGAAACACTCCATAGATACAAACACAGAGGATAGAAGAACCAACATCAAAGTGTTGTTATGCTAGATGTTGCTGCAGTATTTGAGAAACATCAACATCCTTGTGCACTTCAAACCTAACAGGACCCTCAGACAGAACCTGGTTCATCATAAAGACAAAACACCCAAACATAAAGTGAGTGGTTGTTGTGACCCTGGGGTTTGGTTCATTCTGTGGGTTATGCTTTTCTTCCTAGAGTACCTTGGTTTCCTGTTACGCTTTTATTTTGCTATCGACTGTGCTTCCTGTGTCTCCTCTGTTGTCATTAGGTCTCTTGATTTGTGTAGCATTTTTACTTCCTGGGTCATCTTTCTTCCTTCAGTTCAGTGTTTCTCCATCCAGGTGTTTCTAGTTTTCTTATCAGTTGGTCTTCGTGCTGGGATTATGTTCTATACACACTGGATTATTTTTGCATCTGTTGTTTCCCGGCTTGTGTCTGGTCTCCTTCTCGTTTCGCCTCCTCCAACTGTAAGTTCCACTGCTTTGACAGCTTGTCTATTACTGCCTCGTCAGTACTTTATTTTTGTGCTTATTAAATAAGTTATTTTGCAACCCAAGTTGTTGTCCGCTCCCTGCGTTTGGGTCCTACCAACGTGAATCATGACAGTGGTGTGGTGAACGCAGTCCAGTGCAGTGAGGAGTGTTCAGACCGCTACATAGGAGAAACTAAACAACCTCTCCACAGACACATGGACTAGCACAGGAGAACCAGCTCCTCAGGTCCAGACTCAGCTGGACATACACACCTCAAAGATAAAGGACAGAAACATGTTGGACAGAGAGGACAGACGGTTTGAAAGAGGACTGAAGGGAGCCATATATGTTAAAAAGGAAAACTCACTCTGAACAGGTAGGTGGACTCAGGTTTCATTTATGTAACAATGCTGCTTTGTCTCAACTTCCAGATGGTTTCAAAACAATCAAACTGCTAATCAAGCAACTACAACACCTCTCATAAACAAGTCTCAGGGAACAAAGACATAACGACCTCTTGACGGGATGAGTATGCCAGAAACTAACGAGGCTGTTCATACTGTTTGGTCCAAACCACTTATAAACCTGAAACTTCTTAACCTGATTAGAACTGAAGAAGCCTCTTGGATGAAAGACGAAATGTTTTCAAGAAGGTAAAAAAAAATTCAGTTGCTTTTTTGAAAGACTTTTTTAGACTTTCCTGCATTTTTTGAGTGTCTGTTTTACATTTATGTCATCATCAGCTATTAAAGGGTGACATATTGCTCATCCTCCCTTGTAGTCCAGTCAGACCCTGGCTGACTGAAAAGGACTGGTTTCAGAGTTTATTTTCGTGTCCATCACCTCTGTAGAAGAGACAGCAGAGCGGACCTCTCGGTTGATCTGAGCCTGACGGAAAGCTTTATAAAAACTCTGGTCAGACTCCATGGTAACTGTCAAGATGGCGCTGTAGGCGTGACGAAGCTGCGTGTTGTTGGTCAGCTGGTAGTATGTTATGTCCTGATCAAACAGAAAAAAAGAATAAATCAGAACTCAGTGTCAATGACAGGAAAGATTTTCGCAGGGTAAATTCAACCTTTAAAATTTAAAACCTATTAAATGTAAAAGATCAGTTTTTTTTTCTCAGTCTAAGAAGCTGAGGACAGTTTATGTAATTAGACTAAAAGGTTAAAGTTACTTTGTTACATCTCAGACATATTCTTGTCAAAGGGGTTATATGTTTAACTATAGTTTTTCCAAAAATGTATAGAATTTAAACTGAAATTTATTTCAATCATCTTACGGGATTTATTGATTATTCAGTTAGACATTAAAGTGATCAGTTACCTGGTATGGCATGGCATATAACAGGGCATCATATGGAATAAATACATAACCATTAGAGACCATCCCCATGTCTAGAGCAGCCAATAGAAGCTCTTTCTGATGCTCTCCACCAATCAGCACAGAGCTCATGCACATGATGACCACTGAGAAGGAAACAAAGTCCCTCAGTTAATAAAATTAGTTTTAATAAGGTTAAAAAGTATCATGTCTAATGACAGTTGGAGTTTACTGTTAAAAAGGTGAGTCACATTTTAATAGAGATTGAAAATACGGTTTATTTTTTGACAAACATACAGTATGTGGGTCAGAGGCATGTTTAGAGTCTTCAGGTTTTGTGGTAGAATTACTCCACTTATGCCAAATTACAAACTGACTCTCATCCTTAGGGGCCCTAGAACATGTATACCTTTATTAATATATCAAGTATGTTTAAAGTCCTTGAGGCTAGGGTTGCCAACTGCCCCATATTAGCCGGGACATCCCGTATTTTTATCTACAGTGGGGCAAAAAAGTATTTAGTCAGCCACCAATTGTGTAAGTTCTCCCACTTAAAAAGATCAGAGAGGCCTGTAATTTTCATCATAGGTATACCTCAACTATGAGAGACAAAATGAGGAAAAAAAATCCAGAAAATCACATTGTCTGATTTTTAAAGAATTTATTTGCAAATTATGGTGGAAAATAAGTATTTGGTCACCTACAAACAAGTAAGATTTCTGGCTTTCACAGACCTGTAACTTCTTTAAGAGGCTCCTCGGTCCTCCACTCGTTACCTGTATTAATGGCACCTGTGTGAACTCGTTATCAGTATAAAAGACACCTGTCCACAACTTCAAACAGTCACGCTCCAAACTCCACTATGGCCAAGACCAAAGAGCTGTCAAAGGACACCAGAAACAAAATTGTAGACCTTCACCAGGCTGGGAAGACTGAATCTGCAATAGGTAAGCAGCTTGGTGTGAAGAAATCAACTGTGGGAGCAATTATTAGAAAATGGAAGACATACAAGACCACTGATAATCTCCCTCGATCTGGGGCTCCACGCAAGATCTCACCCCGTGGGGTCAAAATGATCACAAGAACGGTGAGCAAAAATCCCAGAACCACACGGAGGGACCTAGTGAATGACCTGCAGAGAGCTGGGACCAAAGTAACAAAGGCTACCATCAGTAACACACTACGCCGCCAGGGACTCAAATCCTGCAGTGCCAGACGTGTCCCCCTGCTGAAGCCAGGACATGTCCAGGCCCGTCTGCGGTTTGCTAGAGAGCATTTGGATGATCCAGAAGAGGATTGGGAGAACATCATATGGTCAGATGAAACCAAAATAGAACTTTTTGGTAGAAACTCAACTTGTCGTGTTTGGAGGGGAAAGAATGCTGAGTTGGATCCAAAGAACACCATACCTACTGTGAAGCATGGGGGTGGAAACATCATGCTTTGGGGCTGTTTTTCTGCAAGGGGACCAGGACGACTGATCCGTGTAAAGGAAAGAATGAATGGGGCCATGTATCGTAAGATTTTGAGTGAAAACCTCCTTCCATCAGCAAGGGCATTGAAAATGAGACGTGGCTGGGTCTTTCAGCATGACAATGATCCCAAACACACCGCCCGGGCAACGAAGGAGTGGCTTCGTAAGAAGCATTTCAAGGTCCTGGAGTGGCCTAGCCAGTCTCCAGATCTCAACCCCATAGAAAATCTCTGGAGGGAGTTGAAAGTCCGTGTTGCCCAGCGTCAGCCCCAAAACATCACTGCTCTAGAGGAGATCTGCATGGAGGAATGGGCCAAAATACCAGCAACAGTGTGTGAAAACCTTGTGAAGACTTACAGAAAACGTTTGACCTCTGTCATTGCCAACAAAGGCTATATAACAAAGTATTGAGATTAACTTTTGTTATTGACCAAATACTTATTTTCCACCATAATTTGCAAATAAATTCTTTAAAAATCAGACAATGTGATTTTCTGGATTTTTTTTCCTCATTTTGTCTCTCATAGTTGAGGTATACCTATGATGAAAATTACAGGCCTCTCTGATCTTTTTAAGTGGGAGAACTTACACAATTGGTGGCTGACTAAATACTTTTTTGCCCCACTGTAAATAGGATTGTCCCATATAGGATGTCTCTTGTCTCTTACATTGGGCGTTGCTTGATATGTTTTCCCACTGGCGTGTAAGAATGTTACACTGCTTTTACACTTATACCACTAGGTGGCAGTAAGACTTCATAGAGGACAGATTTCATGCTAAACTACTTCAAATCAAAACTTTGTGAGAAGTCGGTTTCTGAAGTGAATTTGATAGCTGTTTTGGAAATATGGAAAAAGGAAAGACTGTGTAGCTCCAATAAACAGTGGGAGACCAGGGTTAAACCCGTAAGCTTTCTGCAGTTCACTATTGGCCATGAAGGTGAGACCTGATCAGTCAGGGGCGAAAAAAGTCTCCATGGAAAAATTATACATGGTGAGTCATGATATTTAATGCCTTTTTTCATTTGCAATCTGGTGTTTAACTGCTATTAATATCAAAATTTATCATTTATTTTGAGGTTTATTCATATGTGAGGAAACACAACTATGTTTTTGTGTTTAAATGTATAAATAATTTTGAATGTTTAACTGTCTCACCAGTATTGCATCTATGTGTCCATGTGAGCTGCATATTTAGAACTATAACTATATTCTGTTTATTAGTTATTTCTACCACTGCAGTGGAGGAAGTTGTTTGGTTTTTTTTGTTTTGTTTTTTTTTAAACCAGAGTTTGTTTGTTTTTTAACAAGATAACTCAAAAACTTCTAGATGGATTTTGATGAAATTTTCAGGATATGTTGGAAATGGTCCAATGACCAATCAGTTAGATTTTGGTGGTGATCCAGATCACTGGTGGAGGTCTGTGCTCTCAGAGTGCTTCTCTAGTTTGTTGTATTAGCCTTTTTCCAAATGCCAAAAATGTCCCTTATTTGGCTGAGAGAAAGTTGGCAACCCCACTTGAGGCCTTCAGGGACGAGAGCTTTTGTTAATGGCAACATATTTATCTGTCAACAACAGAGTTCTTTTGCCTCTAACCTTTGACCTTGTCTGCTTGTTTGATTTCTTCCAGTGCTTCCCGAGCCCCACCCTTGCTGTTTGTTTCCATGGTAACCACAGGATTGATTGGTAGGCCCATAGCCCGAAGCGCAGAAGCCACTTCCTGTCCAGTACTTTCCCAAAAGTCAGTTGGAGCTAAGTTACAGAAGATAAAACAGGACAACTAAAAATGTGAAGATTGTGAAATGAGAAACAAAACAAGGGCTCCTAAATGACCTTGAGCCACATCGTTATTTTCTTTTTATGTAAAAAAGCAAACTAAAAAAATAGTGCATAGAACTGAGACAAAAAGACGAGCAATCGAATGCCTAAAACTTTACTGGCTTGAAAAGCTAAAACAGAGTTCCTTACAGTAATGTCCATCTGGAAATGTGTGCATGTGGAAAACATTTTTTTTCTTCCCTTCCAGATTTCTCTAGAAATGTTGAATTCACAAATACAATGATGGAGAGATGAACCTGATAACTGGTGATGTGACAACCCCCCCACCCTTCTTGGTCGATGTGCTGTCTTTCAGTTAATGTCTGTGTTGTGTGTTCCATTTGAACAGGAAGTGTGGCTTGAGTATCAGGATTACTGGGACCTGGTGTTCTCACTAAAACAGTCTGCTGTAGCCGTTCATTCAGTGGGTCAGAGAGGGGAATCTCTGTTCGCTATGTTCCTTATTTCCATAAAATGTTTTTGGGCTGGAAGTGATGGCTGAAATTGAATGTTCCAGAGATCAAATCATGTGGAAAAACTCCAAAAAGTATCGATCAACTGGAGTGTTTAAAATGTCCCACCAAAACAACATCTGGTGGCCAAATGTTTTATTTTAAAACATTACACTTAATAAATAATGGGATGTAGTTTGTGTTTTTATCTCATCTAACTTTTTGTGTTTTATAGTTTATTAATTTGAAAGGATATTTCTTTTTTACCAGTCAGTATTATTTAGGAAGCTAATCTGTGCAACAGGGCTAGGATCAGTGCAGGAGTCAGAATGTTTTATCAATAGGTATCACCACATTGTTGTTGTATTATTACAAAACACCAAGAAGCTCAAAGGAATCCCTACAGTCAGGGGCGGGGCTTGAGGGGGGCTGGGAGGACCCCCGTCCCGGACATCAGAGGTATGATGTGAGAGATGGGTCTCTTCCACAACTGAGCAAACCTGGTGAAGTCGTGCAAGAACACAGGCCCTTTTACAACTCACACCCAGAGGAACATAGAGTCTGGGTTTAGTTTAAAAAACCACGCAATATCCCAATTCATGCAGGGTTTATATAATTAACCCAGTCAGGTTTCAGTCATGTTGCTAAAAGCTTTACAAGAAAGACGTTAGTGATGTAGTATGTGTAAAATATTGAATAAAACGATGTGCTGCATGACTGGGTTTATTTTCACTCTCACATGTAGTTTTATGACGCACAAATTTACAAGTTAATCGCCAATATTGTATCCAACTGCATTGTGGGTAAAACTCGTCACCTAAGGGCCCAGTCATTTGCTCCGCCCCCCACCCGGCTCTGATTTGTTCCGCTAATGCCTACAGTGTTGTGTTAGGTCAACTCAAAAATAGATAACTTTTCCAGATTTGACACTGAAGTTGAAATCTTAAAGGAGTCATAAACTGTTAATACCGTGGACACCCACGCACTCTAATAGTTGTACAGGCATTTAAAAAGATTTCAAAAAACAGCTTTAATTACTTATTTTTATAAGCACATTATTGTATCGCGAGAGTAAATGTGAGGTTTTAGACGTCGTGCACGGTAATTATAATAATGCAAATCTGGGGAGCATTGATTGGTGGCAGGAAGGAGGGGGAATTTTCACTTGAGGCCTCGTGGATTTCCAGCATGGAGGTCACGTTCCAACCGCTAGCATTAGCTGTTACTTACTGGAAGCTGATTCAAATCATGGACCCCGAGGCCGACAGCTGTTCGTGGGAGAACGTGAAGCTGATCGCCGCGCTGGACAGAAGCTAGCGATGATACTTGCTGGATGCTGATTCAGAGATTCAGCAGAGCTTGCCGGGAGTGCAATTGGTTTTTCAAGGCTTGGTTTTTTTGGATGTACGTTGTAGCTTGGACTCATTTTTGTCCAGGTAAAGGAAAACACAGCAGACTTGGGGATTTGCTTATGCGGGAGACAGACGAATGCCTGGCCTAGGCCAGAGGGGCTGCCGGCAACCGTCAACATCCGAATGGATGGTGAGTTAATATTTATTTTAAGCTCTGTAAGTACTTTGATGCAGCTCATGAAAAACTCTTGTAGCGATCTCACTTGAGCATGTTTACTGTGCAAATATCTGATCTGATTAGCAGTTTAAAATGTACGTTAGCTCTTCGGTTAGCTCTCAGCCAGCTGGGACGGTTACTGCTGTTGGCTAAGTATTTTTCCATTTAAAATAGTGTTGTAACGACACAGAGATGACGGATAACAAATTTTTGTCCAGGTAAAAGAAAACAGAACGCTACAAACTTAGGGATTGGCTTAGAACATATGCAGGAGACAGACAAACGCTCATGGCCTTACCAAGAGGGGCTGCCGGTGACTGTCAACATCTGAACGGAAGGCGATTTAATATTTATTTTAAGCTCTGCAAATACTTTGATGCCGCTCATGAAAAACTCTTGTAGCAATCTCACTCGAGCATGTATAAGTAGCTGTTGTTTACTGTGCAGAGACAGTACATTAGCTCTCAGCTAGCTTTACCGGTTAGCTCTGTCGTTGGACAGAGTGGGGGAGAGGGGTGGGGTGGGCTTGTAGCAGAAGGAGTCTACAGTGTCCAAATATGGCACATCCCGCCGCTTTGACGTCAAAAAGAGAGATAAATTAAAACCTCATGTTTTTAGTGTGCACGCGCATGGCCTGGTTTCAAAAGCCAAGATGAACAAATGCTCCACTTTTAAAAATTGGCATTCCCGCCAATGTAAAATCATCAGGAAACCATAATATAAATGCTTTCAAGTGGAAAAATGCAAATTTCAGTTTATGACCCTTTTAAGAATAATGTTTAAATGACTAGAATAACTTCCTAAAAGTCATAATAACTAGATTATGTCTGATTTTCTTTAGATTAAAGGGAAAATCAAAGACTGAACAAGGCCTGATGCAGACACCTGAAATTATTTACAAGTTTTAATTACAAAGGAAACTTCAGGTTTTTAAAGGTGAACATTAAATGGTTGTGGTTTCTCCTCTTTGTTAGCAGGCTTCCCAGAATGCTAAAACCTTTCTGAGTAGCGTCTTATTGCTGGAAACCTTTTAACCTGCAGCTAAGGGCCAGTCCTGTATGAGTACAAGTACATTATGGATGCTGACCGTTAGTCTGGCTGTGGACAGATCTATGATTTTTTTTTTCTAAATTCAGTCAAAATCAGATAAATTATTCTGTGATTGAGTAATTCTCAGTCATCCAGGACACGTCAATTCAAAGGGTTTTCCTAAAACATTCCCTATTTGGACAAGTTTAACTATGAGAACAAAAGCCTGTTTCTGATATAGCAGTGGCACTTTTCTCAACTAGAGTCATTTAACCACCTACAATGTCTTGTTCCTTAAACAGTTCTAAACACAATATCCTCCCTCCTGCTCTCGTTGAACACAAGTTCTGTCTTTTCTAGAGAATTCTTTTATCCTCTTTGTCTGCTCCCTGTCATGAATCAGGTTTATCCAAGTCATGTTTCACTATTTTCTCCTCTGTCAAGTTGTTTCACCTGCTGCTGCACTATAATCACATTCATTTGACTCACCTGATTGTTTCTGTTCTCTGGCTCTGCTTCTCCTGTCCCACCCATATTCAAGGAACTGTTTGACAGCTGTCAAATCATCTGCTCACCCATGCTGTAACTTTCTCATGTCTTTTAACTTCATTGTTCCATGTCAAGCGATCATAGTGTTTTCGATCATAGTGTAAAATTACCTTGCTAATAGTGCTTTTAACAGTGCCTTTATTTTGAAAATTCTATAACAACAAGGTGTTGTACATCAGAAATTGTCATATCAGCACAGAAGCAGCGTGAACTTCAGTGTGAACGGAAACATGCTTCACAGTTGAAAAAGGTTGTGTTAAGGTGTTAATTTCTACCTGCAAATGGTCCCCTAGCACCTGGTTGCTGTGGAAACAAGGTTGGTATAACAATTGTATTGTATAAATGTATGTTGTGTTATATTTTATGAAGCACAAGGTGATATTAGGTGTAATGGCTTTCACCTTTAGAGGACGCTTGTGTAGCCTCACCTCTGTCAGTGTGTGTTCCAGGAGAGCTGTGGCTATAAAATGTGTGTAGTTTATTACCACCAAATGTGTGAGTGTGTGTGTGACTGACAAACTGGTCTGAAGAACTTTGGGAGTCACCTGACTTAAGAAATGCATCTATAGAAGTACACGACATTTACCATTTAATAAACAAGGTAAAAAGGATAAACACTGCTGAGAGTTACTAATTGTATTCTTTGTTCATTCTGTTGTGTAGCTCTTCAGTGTGTTCACAAATAAGGCTGTTAAATAAAGGTTGTGAACCATCAGTTTGAGAGACCATCTTTTTAACCGGGAATGCTACACTTGGGGCCTGATTTATCAATATTCTAAGTAAAGAGTGCAAAATTGCGTGCGCTGCAAAAGTTTTGCGCCAAGAACATGTTCCTAATTTGTGGGTGATTTACTAAGACTAATTGTGCAATTGTTAACCGGCACAAAAAGCAATTTTCAAATGAGGAGTTTGATCACGCTATTTTGTTGCGGGCACAAGAAAGGCACAAACAGAAAATGAAGTTCGAGCCATTGGAGCTTCAAATATGAGCAGAAGAGGCAAAAAATATATTGTTGAGCTGCATCAAAGACGTCTTCAGTCTCCACTCAGTGATGTTGTTGAATGTTGTGCAACACAAAGCAAACAGCAGTGATCAGGGCAACCTGGTGTGTAAAGTTGCCCTCCAGTGTGGTCCAAACACCAACACCTGCTTTTCAGGATGTTTCTATATTCTGTATGTGGGCCAGATATTGATGTTCTCCCTCAGTAGTTGGGTTGGGCAGGTATTAGGATGGAGGGGTAAAAGGGGTCTGCGCCATCACCTTATAGATCAGGAGCTGCTATTAGATTCATAAATGTAAGGAATGATATTTACAGCACGAATAATGTCACACACTAAACCAAGATCCCTCTCCATATTCACCATCTCTCAACCTGGTAAATATAACACTGTTCCTCAGAATGAAAGAATCGTGAGTCTGGATCATTTACCACAATGTTTGGATCACAAGTGTTTGGAATATTAAAGGCAGGGTATATGATTTCATTTTAAAAAATGCTCTTCATATACCAGTGGTAATTTACATTTTAGGAGTTCTTAAACTAGATCGAGTAATGATCATTCTTTCTACAGAGAGAAACCCTGGGAAAACCTCATCCAATCAGCTTTGACAGTCCGTCCAGGATAATTGGCTTGTAAGCAAAGCTTCCGTGTTCCAGCACCTCCCCCTATGTGCGTCCCCTTCGTGTACACGCAGTGCTCG
This sequence comes from Pachypanchax playfairii, assembly GCA_006937955.1. Lineage (NCBI taxonomy): Eukaryota > Metazoa > Chordata > Actinopteri > Cyprinodontiformes > Aplocheilidae > Pachypanchax > Pachypanchax playfairii. The sequence goes on along the minus strand of SSNP01000175.1, from coordinate 924,184 downwards.
TTCTAGCCTATAAACAGGAAGTGACAGGGTGTCTGCGCGGTAGTAAATAAAATGAGCTCAAATTAAGGCCCTTAAAAGGTAGTAAATTCATTTTGTGTGGTAGTATTTTTTTCTGACTTGGTAGTAATTTTTTGTAACCCCTTTAACACTGGCTTGTCTGAGCTCTGCAATGTTCTGCGTTAGTGATGTGCAATACCACAAATTTTTTTTCCAATCCAATACCAAGTCAATTTCAGACTAGTATCGGCGATACTGATCCGATACCAATACTTTGAAAAATGTTCTGTTTGGAAAATTACATTTTTAAATTAGTGTATTAAAGGTGGCTGTTCTCATTTGACTACCAGAAATAAATGCCTATATACCAGACGATTTAAATCACTTTCCCCAATTTAGAAATGGTGCAAAAAGTCTCAACTCCACATTCTGTCCTACCTGGATCCCTGAAGGATTTCAAGAGGGTTGTCTGTTTCAGCCTTGCAGCACCTGATCTCTCCTCTCCTTCTCTGATCATGACATCTTCATATTCTGTCTCATGTAATTATTTTAAAATGCTTCATAATGTTTCTAGTGTTTCCACGTGTTGGTTCAGTCATTTTAAGTGCAGGAACACTGAGTTACTGCATCCATTTGGAGAAGGAAATTTAATATTCCACACACCATCTGTAACTCTAGACTGGAAGTTAGTGCTTTTATTTTGATAGTAAACACAGTAGACTTCCTCCACAGATCCTGCCGGTGTAAAAGCACATAGCATGCTACTGGTGAACAACTAACAGTCTTCATACACATTACGTACTGCATTGATGTTGTTTGGGACACTAAAGTTGCTCCACACATGACAGTGTTTGTTCTGCTGTGTTAATTCTAGCTGACAGCAAACGCACTACAGCAACAGGTAAGGAGCACCGCTCTCCGTCCTTCTGCTTTTATACTGCACCATCACGCACTTTGCTAGGCGGAAGAAAAAGTAGTTCCGACGCACTGAGCATGATTTATACAATTTTCCAGCTAATGACAAACTACATATTGACTTAAAATTACTAAAATATTGATATTTTAATAAGATAATCGATTCCAGAACACAAAAAGCATCTTTTGTTTACAGTTTTTGTTTTGGTAAAACAGCAATCGGTTTTACACTTGCTTTACAGTCTCTGCTTCACATCCAGCATGACATGTTAATCTGTTTGTTTGTGCTAAAAAACTTTACTATTTGTTTATTTCTAGTGAGATATGACTGATATTTCATAGCTGGAGCGCAGTTGTAAATTGATCAGCTGATTAATCCCGTCTCTTGCTGCTCTCAGCTCCTTATGATTTAGTCAGTGTGACGATCGGAGTCATGAAGTCGTTTTCACCCATAAACTCAGTGTTATTCTGCATTTAGCAGATAAATGGTCACTGATGTGTAAACTAAACGTTTTATATCTCACAGGTTACTTCTAAAATTAGTTTGAAACAAGTAGAGAACTCTTTTCAGTCAGTTGGACCGACGCGTCTGTGTCTGCAGTCGGACTGCAGGATTCTGCATCGCTATGTAAACCCCGAGTGAGCTCGCACTACTTTGTTGCGCCAACAGATAAATAGATTGCGCAAGCTGCATTAGACAACGTGTTTGTTTGGTGAAGCATCAAGTTCGACGTTAGCACAGATAAGCTTTCCAAAATGAATTGAAAACGTAGAGCTGTTGTGGAAATAGCAACTAGAAAGAAGAAAGTCGACAAAGAGCGTGCCAAAAGCTGAATCTGCATCGGAGCTGCTGCATTTACACGGTGGCGTCAACTCAAGGAAGCTATGGGCTTGCTAACTGGTGCGTTGGTTGGCAATTTTCTTCTGGACAAGTAAGATCAGGTTGTATTTTGTGACTTTGGTTGAAATGGATGTGGTGTCCTGCGAGTTGGCTGCGCGTGCCTGTGTTATTGAGGCGTGGCTTAGGGGGAGAGCATGAAGCAATGGGTGGGACTTTTTATTTTGCAATAACGCCTTCTTGAGGAGCGCTCCCATAATTGTATACCCTGCCTTTAATATATCTGCCCACGTAACACTGCATTCACAACCTGTGACACACACTGGATCGTCTACCCTGGGAGACGCAGCACTAACAGTGCTGGAATGATCCAGATGTCTGTCTGTGTCTTCACGCAACGATCGCTGCATCCATTTTTGCGCCGAGTTAAGACGCTTTTCAAAAATTGTAAAAATACAAGCAAAATTAGAAGCCGCAAAAATTTCCAGGTTTGATAAATCACATTGCGCCTGGAACGCCCACTTATTTACATGTTCTCCTCACAATATTTAGCATCTTCTGACAGAAATGCCCACATTGCATATTCATCAAGGAGAAAAGCGCTAAAATGACTTTGTGCATCTTGCTGCAGGTTTAACAGGCGCAGATTTTCCTGTGCTCCATTAGTAAATCACCTGCTTGTTTTTGCTGCCGCTGAGCGGTTTGCACCTGTTTTAACAACCGCAAACCTGATGAATCAGGCCCAGGTCTGTTTTTATGACCATTGTTTTTGCCTTCTCCCTGCTGATGTTTCTTACTCTTGGAAAACCTGGATATTTCTCTCAAAATCTCCCTCTCAAAAATTGTAAGTCACAAATTTCAGATTATTGGTTTTCAGTTTTGGACTTTGTTAAGAAGACTTATTTTTTGTTTTTTCATTCATTAATGGACTAACCCTGGTCTGCTTTACCTCCAGCCGAATGGTTCTGTCATTGTTTTTGTCAGCCATTTTATGTGTAAAATAAACTATTTTAAAATCACTCTTCTACCTGCTGCACTCTGGGTCGCATTAAAAACCTAATTTTTGATACCGCCATGTCTTTCCTCCATGTGACTTTACTCTGGTTTAATAAAGCATTCAGCTTTATCTTTATACTTTCAAAGTATCATTCCCACAGAATGCTTAACTACAAAACATCAGAAACAAAATCAGATCACACCCATCATGAAACTGTGAAACCACACCCCATAACCAACGTTATAGCCTTACCTGAGATAACTGCAACATGCGCCCAGCGGAAGAATCTGAGCACAGTAAAGAGAACTTTGTTGGGAGGAGTGATGGGTGGCAGGTTTGGCCAGTCAGCATCAAGGCAGCCTGGTGATGCAAGCCCCACCTCCCAATGCTGAGCAAATAAAGACGCAGCATGGCAGAGGGCAGGGTTAAATGGCCCAATGTAGGCGTGGCCATAACCCTCCATCTCTCTGAGTTCAGTTAAAGCTGCAAGATCACAGGTTTTAATTACAAATGTTTTGTAGTCATATAAACAAAATTAAGTTAAGTTTAATGTAACTTTATCAACTTGTTCAGCTGATCAGAGAAGGCATCTTCAAGTTATTCTCTAGTGTACTTGTGCAACAAACGTTAACATATCACAAAGTTTCTGACTCTTAGTAGTTTATTTTTCTTGTGAGTTGTTAACAAACCTTTAGAGGTAGAGCAATCCTCATTGAGCAGTTTCACATCATACCAGTACCCTCTGCTCAGATCGCTGTCACTCCGCAGCCGTGACAATGCCAAGTTAGCCGCCGCTGTTGGCATTGCCCTGGAAAACATTGGGTCACATGACCATGGACCAACGAGAGCCAGTTTAAAGGTTGCTGTATGAACACCAGTTATACATAACAACCAGAGATACGCCCCTAGTAACCAGGTGGGCTGCATCCTGTTGACCTGTAAGAGAAGAATTTCATGGTTATGTCATGATCCATGTCTTTTCCTGCCTTTAGTTTCTGCCATCTCAGTTTTATCAGGGACTTATAGCCCATGAAACATGGTTAAATAAAGAAAATGGAATTGATTTTAATATCAAAGGCTATGAGTTATATTGTAATAACAGGACAAATAAAAGTGGAGGGGGTGTGGCCCTGTGTATTGACAGTAATCTGAAATGCAGAGAGGTGGAAAATTTGACAATTGTAATTGGTCTGCTGGAGAGTGTGACTAAACTATGGAATGTTTATGATTATGTATGACCATGTACAAAACAAATAAATACATTTGCAGCCTTGTTTTATTTTTTGTGGTCTGTCTGCTGGCCATGTTTAATTGTTTCTGCTCTGATCATACTCCCACTTTCTGACTATGATCTATTCTTTCCCCATAGTTTTGTGATCTTTATTGTTTTAAGGGTCTTGTTGTAGCTTTAGTTTTCCCCCATTAGGTTCTGTAAGTTGGTCAGGCATCATGCCGCACTCACTGTTCCGTCAGGTCTCATTCTAACAGCTCACAGTTAATTAGCCTCACACCACTCACCTGTTCCCAGCTATGTTTTTTAGCCTTAGTGTGGCGGTACTCTCTTTATGGGAGTTTCCCCTTTAATTTTGCTTAAAAGCTGCCCCAACTGGGAAAAACACACAACAACGCCACCTTGGGTATTTCACCCAAGGAAATAGAAATTTGTACCAATAAGGCACGCACAGGTTCACTCCACAAGGAAGCAGCAGAAAACGAGGTTGCAGAATGATTATAAATTTATTATTTAAAAAGAGAAAATTATATTTAAAAAAAAAAGCAAGTTAAATCGGTGCTTTAATATTTTCAACAACAACTCAGGAAAAGGGAAAATTAAGAGTCAGTAGACTGGAGCTTACCACGGTGGAGTGGGACCAATGAGGGTTAAACAAAATAAAGAAATCTTAATACAAAATCACCCCAGGCAATAGTGAACAGTCACTCCGATGTGAAGGGACCCAGCACCAGCACGCTTGCAGCAAAACACCACCAGAGGACCACCACCTTCGGCTACAGCCTGGACAAAACAAATAGGGATTAACACAGAACACACACACAATAAAAAAATAAACAATGTTAAAATAAGAAATAGTGCTCCAGAGCCCTCATGAGCAGGTGGGGGGCCTCCCCTCGCATTCCAGTCGGCACGATGGGTAGGAGAAGCCTGGCGAGGGAGCACTGAAGAATAAAACGTCCATTCACTGTAGCTTCAAAGAGCAGCAACCAGCTGTCGCAGGTAGGTCAATCAGCTCCGTAGAACTGTTCCGAATTCAGCTTGCAGATTTAGATTTCTCAGTAATTGTTCCAAAACACCGTTCCACAAACACCTCGGGTTCAGGCAGACAGTGTATCATGCTAAAAGGTGAGGACACTCCCCGTCCAACAGCCCACAGGTAAGATTACAGCTCTGTTTTATAAAGCTGCCACAAAAGTTGCCTCTGCCACAATCAGCAACACATCCTGTTTACGATGTTGCAGATGTTATGTCTTCCACAGTCTTTGGTGCCCGGTGGACACGGGTAAGGAGGGGGCTGTGTGTGTCTAGGTGCTCACTGCTCCAGGAGGAATTTAGTGTTTTGGCCTTGACGCCAGCCGAAAAGAGATAACAGAGATTAAGTCAAAGCTGAAGAATTGCAACAGCTTCTCATTGTCCATATGGTGCACTATTGTGGAAAAAAGTCAGAATAATCCGAATTAGGCCAAATTGCATAGTACCAATAATCAATCAATCACTTCTCCACTCCGAGCCGAAACTGCAACTTCTCCAAGGTGGCACCAATCCTTCCAGTGAGATCCAGCCGCGCACCCAGTTTATGATTCAGCTCCAGCACCCCGTCAGCCAGCTTGCTGTCTCGAACCTGGCATTCCCTGTCCCGTTCGAGAATCACAGCCAGCTGGTCGTGGTACTGCTCCGAGACCGCATCCAGTTTGCGATCCAGATCTCCGAATCTTTTAGTCCAAGTGTTGCCAGATCCAGCCCATAACATCCATAACTTTAGAATTTGTAGATACATCAGGTAACCACCAACGCCGATCAGCAGGTACCCCACGATCAATAATCCAAATATGTAGACATCCTCCACGTCTTCGACAGCCAGAACAGACAGGCATACCATCTTCCACTCACCCCAGGAATCCATGGTAAACCCAGCCGGGAGGGTCGACTCCGGGCATGACGGCTCCCCCTTTTTCAGCCTTAAGTTTGAGAAAACTTTGTCCAATGCGTTGAGTGACCACGAAACCAGATCCATTTTCTAATTTTCAATTTGCAGCAGCCAGTACAGAGAAACACAGAGACGAGACGAAAAGCAGGAACAGTGGGGGGGGGGAAGATAAGGGAGCAGCTGGAAAGCGTCCGTTCACAACTAGAGGCGGAAGTAGAGTACAAGTGGGGGATAAGTGGGGGTATAAGAGAGAATTGGCATAATCCAAACGTGATGTGACAAAGGCATGGATAACAGACTGGAGATCTTTCATATTTAAAACAGATTTTAACTTGGTCAGCCGGCGGAGGTTAAAAAAAACAAGACCTGACTATAAGGTTAATCTGTGTGTCCATTTTAAGTGATGCGTCCAAAGTTACCCCAAAATTTTTAATAGAGGGCTTCACCAGAGCAGACACTGAAGGAGGCAAAGTCGGCATGACAGCCGAAGAGGAGCAGGGGGCAAACAAAATAGCTTCAAGTTTAGAGCTGTTCAAAAGCAGGAAATTGGCAGAAAGCCAAGACTTGACTTCGAGCAGACAGTCAGTCAGTGGTTGCACGGGGTCGGAAGCTTTTAGGGCCATATAAAGCTGACAACGTCAGCATAAAGGTGGTAATTTATCTGGAATTTTAAAAAAATGGCTGCCAGCGGTAAAATATATAAATTAAAAAGAAGCGGGCCTAGTATAGATCCCTGGGGAGCCCCACAGCAAAGAGGTGCCACGCCAGAGGCGCAATTCCCCAGTGCAACACTAAAACTTCTGCCAGTAAAATAGGAGCAGAACCACTTTAAAGCCGAAGTGCTTATATCAGTCTATAAGCACTTCTGTTATAGTTGTTTTGCATTCTGTCTTCTTCAAGAAAATTTTCAGTTTTGACATTTGTAAGCTTTTATTATATTACGTTTCACCAAGTAGCGTAGTTTGGCCTCTCTCCCTCCATCTCCCATCTTTAGTTGTTCTGTGTGTCAGACGTTTAGTTGTCTGCCTCCTTTAGTGTTAATATCACATATCAAGATCTAAACAACCAAGCTCCATCTTATATTAAAGATATTATTGTTCTGTATGTTCTCATTACAGTGGCCTCTGACCGGGAGGTGAGCAGATCGATGCTAGGCCCCAGCAGGCCATATGTCAAAGTATCCTTGGACAAGATACTGAACACCCCTATAAAGCAAACTGCCCCCAGGTCACCATACAGATAACAGCCTTCTGCTCCTCAGCAGAAAGGGTCAAATGCAATTATCAATTTCCTTGTGTCTGTAACATACTTGGTCGATAAATAAATAAATCTTGTGAAATAAAATAAACCTTCCTCACACTTAACTCTCAGACTGCAGGTCTGCTTCTAGTTTCTAGAGGTTCTAAGAGTAGAATAGGAGGAAGAGCTTTAAGTTATCCGACTCCTCTCCTGTAGAACCAACTTCCACTTTTAATCCATCAGCCAGAAACTCTGTTAGCTTTAAGACTTCAAACTTTACTATTTGATCAATCCTATAGTTAATATTAGCTTAGGTTCTCCTGATCCACCCCTTTAGTTATGTTGCTATGGTGTCAGACTGCTGGAGGTTCTCCTGATCCATCCCTTTAGTTATGTTGCTATAGTGTCAGACTGCTGGAGGTTTTCCTGATCCATCCCTTTAGTTATGTTGCTATAGTGTCAGACTGCTGGAGGTTCTCCTGATCCATCCCTTTAGTTGTTAAATCAAACTTTATTTGTATAGCACTTTTCCTGCTATTAGCAACACAAAGTGCTTCACATAATAAAAACAATTAAACACAAAAACAACAATTCAGACCCCAACTCCCTGCTACCACCCACCCCATCCCCCACCACCATAAATGTTATCTAGGTCTCTAAATTAAAATCTTAATAACAACTGAATTAAGAATTAACTGAGCAACTGGCTTGACAACACTGTGAGGAAACCATGTATGTATGGGGTTCATCCACAACCACGAGCCAGTCTACCCAGCCCCTGGTTGAAACCACAGGAACCAGGCCAGGGCCCAAAGCACAGCCCCAGGGCTGCACTGAGGGACCCCGGCCCCCCAACATAGACATTCCTGCAGGACCAACCGTATAGACTGAGCAGACAAACCCACATCATGGACGACCCCCATGAGGAAACACTGGATTAAGAATAAATGATAAAAACATTAAAAAAGGATAAGAAAAAAGTAAAAAAGAAGTAGTGAATCATAAAACTAATTTATATTGATAAAACCAAATTATGAGTAGACAAACAGATAAATAAGTTTATAAAATAAATAAATAATTAGAAAAGTAAAACTAAACCATCAAAGTTAAAAATTAAGATGATTAAATCACTTAAAAGCTAAGCTAAAAAGATATGTCTTGAGCTTAGTTATGCTGCTCTAGTCTTATGGTGCGTTCACACCGGCCCAACCGTCAACGTCAGAAGCGGCAAGTTTATATGTAAAGTCTATGGTGGACGGGCGTCAGACAGACGTCAACGGCTCTGCGGCGCTTTGTGAGCGGCAACTTTTCAAGCTTTTTTAGCGTTTCAGGCATTGAAGCTTAAAACGCAGAAAGTTCAGCTAGCTGAACTTTTGACGCTCTTGAAGTGGCATGTCAACCAATCAGAGCGTCTCATCTTGGTGACGTACCTGAATGAAGCAGGAAGTCTTCAAACAGAGCGCGGGACAGACGGAAGTAGCGCTGGAAGCAAACCTCATCCATATGTTGCTCCTGGAGCAAATGGTTTAACTCCTCAAACTCAGAACACATCTGAAGAATGGGATGTATCCACAAACGAAGTAAATAAAGCCAAGCCACTCTCTCTATATGATCCGCCATAGTTCAGAACATCCGATAACAAATGAAGCCCCGCCTACGCGCTCTTTTTAACGGTCAAGCGTAACGAGCTTCAATGCCTACGTGCTCTGACTGGCATTGCTTGATGTTGACAAAGTGGCCAGTGTGAACGCACCATTGGACTGCTGGAGGACATACACAGAGTCGGTTTTTGCTATGGGCAATGTGGGCGGAACCCCGGGGCGCAATCTGTTTGGTGGGACATGAGCGTTCGCAAAAGAAAAAAATATTCAACAATTTTTTAGACCGCTCAGTCCTTGTCAAGTTACAGTAGATGTGCCTCTATTATGCCAGCGTACTGTACAGAGGTCAGTACTTGGGGAGGGCGGGGGAGAATGAGTTTGTGTCTGGGGGGAGGGGTGGCTCACCTATGGAACAAGACTATCAAGGATCGCTAATGAGAATATAGACAAATTTCTTCACTCTGCTATCTTTACTCTCTTTAATCACCACATTTTTATTTATTATTATTGCTGCCATTAACTTTAACTCTGTTTCTCTTTTCATAGAAATGACGACTGGCCCAAATTCATCTGTGTTTGTCTCTTTCCTGTTCTCTCAGACCCCAGTGGCTCCAGGCAGAACTCATCCTGGTTCCAGTTCTGTTGCTCAGGATGGAGGATTGTGTTGAAATGAAGATTCAACAAAATCTGCTGGTTCTTCAGACAGAATATTTTCACTAACTGGCATTTCATATCTCAGTGAATCTGATTATTATTGACAATTTAAAAAAATATTTTTATATAACTAACTACAAATTTCAGTGTTGATGCTGCTATCCATTAGCTTACCTCTGCGGGTTACGGTTAGAAAGAGCGCTAACTGTGCATAGCAAGTGAAGTAGTTGAGTATAGTGCAAGCTACCGTATCTGTGTGCGTGAAGCAATCTAAAACAGCAAACAACTCCTAATTAAATCATAATATTGAAACAGCCATAGAACACCAGTTTGCCTTTCTCTAATACCTGATCGTTGTTGTCAGGCACCAGGCCTTTTTAGTTAATATCTAATAATGCAATTCAAGTGTTATGAAATTACTTAATCTTTTATTATGATTAAAACTAAACTGATTTGAATAATCATGTTATAATGTGACATATAATTATGTTTCACTTTGTCTCATGATTAATGGTTTACCCTGTTTAACTGTGTTAGAACCTCTGTGTGTGTGCGCTGTATTTTATATATAAAGTGTGTATGTTACATGTTGGATTAGGTTTTATGGTTAACAGTCAAAAATCAATGTGTGTACAAGTCTCAGAAAAAACTTCCCAAAATTATAAAAAGCAATTCAAGTTTTAAAGCTGAAAGTTTTAATTTTGGAAATAAAGTGTTTACCTTTCTCAGAGTTTCGTTCGTCCAGAGAAGAATGCTGCTTCGGTCAAAAACACATACTGAAACCAAAGAAGAACAAGTATGAAATGCAGTGTGCAGATTAAAGTCAGTCCTGAGAGGATTGACTTTAATCCAGTTTAAAGCTCAGGAACCTTCTGGACGTTCTTTTCAGAGGATGAGCTGTGTGTAAGTGAAAAGGTGATTTTTGAGTCAGCATGTGATTTCTGAACATTCTGGTGTCATAAACCTTTTTCACACTAACAACTGATGTTTTGAAAATAGATATAATAAAAAACAAGACATTACGTTTATCTTTTTAACACACATACAGTCATTTTAATGTTGTCCTGTACTTTTCCAAATCTACCAAATGGACAACCTGGAGACATTTCTAAAACAAGATATAAAACTTAAGTAATAATTCTATGATTATGATCTGATACTCATGGTGTCTCTGCTATTATTACCTCTACTGCTATTATTATTAATGTTTTATTAGGAGGAAAGGTCAGAAATCGTCCAAAGAAGAAGTGTGTATATTTTGGGTGTGATCCGGATCACTGACTGGATCCAGGAATATTTTATATATATATATATATATATAAACACCAATGGTAACATTTTATCATATATGTGCCTATCTCAGATGTTGAAAGCTGTAAAACAGCAGGATACAGAACTTTTAAAGAGTGAGGAAGAAATCAAGACACGTCTCATCAGATCATTTCACTTTGTGTTCATCTATTTCAGCTGAGCTCAGAAAGAAAATACTGAATAACAATGTCAACAAAAATAAAAGTTTAAAATAAACCCTTTGTCTTCAGCTCCTCAGGTTCCTGCACAGGATCAAACACAAAGAAAACAGATTGCTGGACAGATTTTAACCTCCAGTGTCATATTTATTAAATACTGTGAACTGACTCAGGTGGCTGTCAATTAACACATTATGTCATAAGAGCAACTGAGATGATTTATTGCAGGCTCAGCATAAAACTAGTTGTTTTACATGATCAAGCCTGGACAACATGAGGACCTGGTGGAGGTGCTGAGTTGTTAAGTCAAGTGACAGGGTCACCTTCAAAGTCAGACATAATTCAACTTAAAACCCATGAAGTCCATAACCAAATGCTTCAATTTTAGGGTTTAGAATTTATGATTTATTTTGTTTTATGTGAATGTTACTGCCATTTGCAGCGAACTTGTAATAAAACAAAACCAGATGGCAGTTCATCAGTCTGGAATATGAAAATCTAAAGTAGAACTAGAGACTTAAAATTAGATACTAAATATTTCACATCCAATTGTTTCAAAATAAAAGCTTTGGAAATGTAGCCAACTTTTTATTGGCTCTTATGAGGTAAGGTTACTGCAAAAGACAGACATGTATTCAATATCGGCAATTTCTGCATAATAAGCAGTTTGTGTAAACTCTTGTTTCTGCCAGATTCTATCCAACATGTATGAGATCCAGATTAAACTATTACAACTTCAAGAATTCACAAATACAAACTCTAAATTTACATTTAGTTTCTTCTTTATGAAACTGAATACGAATCTGTTCTGTAGAGAATACAGATTGAAAAACGTTTTTTTTATTTTGAAAATGAAACTCCTTAAAAGGTTTGATGACTGATTCACTTATTTGTCTATGAATTCTCAGTGACACTAGTATTCTTTTAAAGAAAAAAGTGACTCATCACATGTATAATATATTACATATAAATTAAACAACACTGATCACACATTCTTAATGTTACTGACATGTACTCACAAACATCAAAGACGAATCTGTGGAAATCAACAAACGGTTTTATGTTGTACACAAAAACACTTCAGTAGTTTACTGCACAAAAATTCCTATTTGAATTTGAAAGAAAATCAATCTAACACACTTCACAAACAATTCAAACCTAAAATAATCCTCATATTCAGATTTCAACATTTCCAAGAAATCATATTTCACTTGACATGTTTTACCACTGAAACATTTAATTTCCAGATAGGCTAGAATACAATATTACATCATGCTTCTAAATGACCAGCTATTCTGGGAAGAGGTGCAGTCTTCTGCAGTTTCTTTTATCTGCACACAACTGAAACTGTTTGGGTTTTTCATGGGCTGAGTTAGCTATATGCTCACTTGACAGCTTGCATCCAAAAATTTGAAATTTACGTTCATCAAAAAGTAACAACTACTCCAAACGCTGGGTAAAGTTTTCAGGGAAAAGTCCTCTTTGTGAACCTACTCCAAGTGTTAACCAATCACTTTGTTTAATCCCTGTAAGCCAGCCAGCATCCTGCAACAAAAAAAATGTTGAAATCAGGGTTTCAGTGATTCCATTTTTATAACTTGTAATTATTAGTTTAAATGTAGTCTGAGCTGCTCTCACCTGATCTTCTACTGAAGCAGTAGGAACTACTAAAACCACATCACCTCTCTTCAGGTCAAGCTCATCTGAATTTGCAGCCTCAAAATCATGCAAAGTTTCCACCTGTAGGATGAAAAACCCTTCAAATCTGTTTTATACTAACAAGTAAAGATGTGTAACAAACTGTGATTTAAAACTCTGCTATCAGGAAAGACACCCACCTTGTAGAGAAAGTCACCAGGAAGTCCTGATGCTCCACCTGATGGACTCATGTGTTTGATGTTCTGGCTGTTGGTTGTCACGCCGTTATCACTGATGGCTGTAGGCGAGATGATGTCAGCATCACGATCATCATCACCTTCATTACTTGAGGCAGGTTCAATAACAACTGATGGGATTGGCATCTTCTCCTGCAGAAAGCAGGACCAAAATGGAAAATCAGCTGTTCATAAAGGTAAACTGAAACATTTACATCCCACAAACCACTAGTTCTATGGTATTAATAATAAATGTTCACTTTTAGAAGTCTGGTAATAAAACATTTATATTTTAGTGTTAAATTTAGTGTTACAACTACACATTTGTGTTAAATCCATACAAATTTATTGCTGATAAAACAGTATTCTCTTTGTATTTTTCTGAATTTGAGTCATTTTTAAAAAAAATTATGTCACACGATGGTGAGTAAAAATTTACAGACAATATACAGACAAGATGCTTCACTTGAAGATGTTTTGGTCTCGTCAGCAAAAGGACAATCTGGACAGATATGTCATTAAAAGGACTGAATCATCTTAATTCATCATCTTAATTTAAAAAATATCTATATAATGAATCTTTTAATCCAAATTATTTTAGAATAACAACAGAGCAAATTTCAGATAACACAAATAAGGGTTCACAGAAATAATTTGACCCCAAACATGGTTCCTGCATGTCTGGGGGGGCTATTTATAAAAATCACTTCCGATGATTACAAGCTAACATCCAACAGTGGCTTTTGCCTTTATGGTTGGGATAATAACACACCAACATTTCTTAACCCTAAATTGATGAAAAGAGGCCCCTCAGTGGCTGGTGCCTAAATGGCTGGATCAATCCATGACATTAAAGGTGGTAAAGAGGATTTTGCTCTGAATGAGAAGCTCAACGGCTGTTTGTCATTTTTCGAGTAGTGCGCATGCGTTGTAGCCCCCCCCCTTCCCTCAACGGAAGAAACGCCTCCGTGAATTATGAATTGCGTGGTTGTGTTTACTATCGGCATCGCTGGAGTTTTTTGTGGAACTACTACAACTTTGTTTCTTCAAACATTTCAGAGTCATCGATGGTAAAAGGCTGTTTTATTGTTACTCAGTACAAGTGATGCTAGTGCTGAAATGCTAGCTAGCATGGATCACTGAAGCCTGATGCTGCACACTGCTCAGTTTTTCCCCAGCTCATGTCAGTTGCGTCTTTCTCCGCACTGATCCTCAAGAGTTTCTGCTAATCTGTTCCTTTTTTTACCACGAGTAAGTAAATAAAGAAAGAAACAACTGAAGAGAGCTTATTTTAGTTACTCCTGCTTTTAAGATCGTTCATCTTGTCTTCAACTCTCTCTTCCTCTTTCATTTGTTTAGACACCCAAAAAACCCCTCAACGTAGTCAGCACACTCCGTTGCACTGTGTGTGTGTTGTGTTTATTTTCATCTCTAGTCTGTTTAGATACACAATTATGATCACATTTGTCAATCGCAGTATTTTATTTTGAAGAATTGCTGTTATTTTTGACCGGATTGTTTCGTGTGTTATTTCCAGCCAGAATTGACGTGGAACACTAGGGCAAAAAATAAACCAGATCACTTAACAGTGCTCCATTTCTTGTGTGAACTACACCATACAGGTTAACAAGGGCGCCGAATGGAAGCAGTCTTGGGTCCGCTCTGCTTTGCAGCACTTCTGCGTGCAGTGTTAACCAGCCCTGAGACCTAAGCAAACTACATAGTACGTACAGAAGTGTAATTGACAATCTAGTAGCCAATAGATAACGAAACAGGTTTGTTATTTATTGGCTACTTTATTTCAAGCCTCACCAGGTTTATGATTTATTAATATTATAACTTTTCTTTCGGAAACCAGAAGTACAGGACCACTACAAGTTTATAAAATGATTTTAAAGTAAATTTGACATCTAAATTTACTACAAAATCCTCTTTACCACCTTTAAGCTTTTCAAAGTATTTTTGCAAGTATTATTACCGGTCCTAGCTTTCCAAACCCTAACAAATCCTCACTTTTCAAATGAAAATTTGAATATAATCCAGAGTAATTTTATTACCCTGAAACAGTTATCCCAACCTTTGACCCCACCCCTTTTTCTCCTTATGCACAATGCACATCTTATATATGTAGAGTGTGAATGAGGACCACCTCTCTGTATGTACCAACACACACAAAATTCCTTCCCAAAGAGCACGCACCAGCTACAGTACAAGTCATATCACTGACGGTTCTCCAAACACCATCATGTTGTTGTCTGTGACGCCCCACCCCCAACTCAACCCAAATTTCTGCTCAGTCTCTCCTTACTCCCTCTCCTGCACTGTCCATTTTTCCTCTCCCCACAGTTAAGAACAACACGTAACAACCATAAACAAAGTCTGAGTCCTCCCTATTGGTAAGTTTATTGTGCAAAGACCAAGCACAAAACACAGCATATCTCATGTCACTAAAGGGTCTCCCGACTGGGTGGACCCCATGAGGAGCAAGTACACACAAAGGTGGGAACCAGGTACTCGGGCTCCTCTTTGATCTTAAATTTAGCGAGAACACCTCGAATACCCACAACAAACCCTGGGAGCTCTGGAGCAGCAGGGGGAGATCATCAAGTTAATCTTACTCTGATGATGTGAATGTGACCTTAATCCACATAAAGTGGAATAATCTAACAAATAAACTGGTTATTTACATATAAAATATGAAATATTAGAGGAATAAATGTCCCCTTAGGTTAACTTTCAGTGCAACATATCACATTTGACAAAGATAAATATGATGATGATGATGATGTCAGTGTTTGCCCACTCACAGCTGGCTTCTCCTCCTCGAGATTATCCAAACTCCTTTGTGCCTTCTCTTCATCAGCAGAAGGAATTTCATGTTCCATCATCTCACCAGCAGGTGGTGCTTGAGGTACCTCCACTTCTCCTTCTATGGATGGATTCACAAGGACCTCACCACGAGGAGCAGGTTGACTTTTCAGCATCTCCTCTCCAGCAGTGTGGGGTGAAGGTTTATCTTGCTCATTATAAGTTTGTTTCTCTGATGCTTCAGGAACCTCAGTTGATTCAATCTTAAATGTATTCTTTTAAAAAAACAACAACAACAACCAGCATCACCCATCAACTCTAATGCTGTTCATATGTGCAACTTTGCTAGCCAAAGTTTATCTTCATGAATTTTTCATAAGAGCTCCCTGAATCAGTTTTTAATCTGTTAATTTTCCTTCCATCAAATTTTTTATAGATGAAACTACCTCATAACCTCGCACTGCAAGATGGATTCTCGTGAGATTTTGAGTTTTTCAAACCCACTAAAATCCATCTTGTTCTGCTCCAACTAAAACCATCTGACTCCACTGGTGGTTCAGACCAATCATGTGTCAGCATTGTGCTTTGGGGCGGGTGTTCAGGTATGATTGACAGGTAAATTAAAACAAACATGGCTGCTGGTGGATGTACACATAAAAGCAGTTATTGAATCTATTTTAGGACTAGAGACGATTTCTTGGTTGTAAAATGATCAAAGTTAAGAACTTTGTGTATTTCTTGGTGGTAACGATGTGTTTGATTTACTACCGACTGGATTTACAACAACTTGATTTACTCTGATTGGATAAAGACAAATCATGATAGACAGATACTTGGTGGCTCATCCACCAATCAGCTTTAAATATTATACCAGATGTTCCTCCCCTTTTTTAGACGCTTTCAGACGGAGCAGTTCCAGATCAGTGTGTAGACTCGACATGGAGCTACACACAATGATCTGGCAGAGCCAGTTTAAGTACTTCACAGACTGAAACACAATCTGTTCTCTCCATGTCGAGATAATAAATAAACACTAAAAAACAAGGTGGACTCCACCAAATGGTGAAAAGTAAAGCTAAAAGCAAATAAACAACTTTTTATAGATGAGCTTAAATTATCAGTTTTAACTATAATAAAAAAAATGATACCAAAATAAATGAGAGAAAGCAGAACCAACATCTGATTTAAATGTTCGTAAAACTTACCATCTGATCAAAATCTGCATAAAATGATGGGGCCGTTGAATCCTTCAGAAAACATGTAAAAAAGTAGAGAAGAGAATACTCAGGTTTAAAGAAGGAAAAGTAATTTTCCACAAATAAAAAACAGAATAAAGATTAACTCATTCAGTGCCACAGACGTCTATAGACATCAAACTGAATCTGAACGCTCAGTGCCATTTACGTCTTGACGTCTCTACAGTGTTTATTGGTTTAAATCCTGCAAAACATTCTGGGGCAGCTGCTCGCTGAATATGAACTCATTACAGTCTGTATTTAGTCATATGATCCAGGAGGGGGCAGTGGTGCACTGTAGCGTATAACAATATGTGTGGAGGGGGGCGGAGCCAGGCAGTCAGGACGAGACAGACGGTGAATACGAACGGCAGGTTAAGAGCCTGTGAAGCGGCTGGAAGTGATCTTGTTGTTCAGAGTTATTACAAACTAGTAAAGAATTAATGGAATTGAGAAGGTGGTGGAGTTTATTACATGGATAAAATCCCTCCAGCGTGTCTACCGGATCTGCCGGGAACCAGTATTATATCGAAGGTGACGCGGTTTTTGATCCTGCTTGTCATTTTCAGACTTGTGATGTCTTCAGCCTGACGTTGAGGTTCTTCTGGTGATTCTAGTGAAGCTGAGGTGGATTTATCTGACTAGTATCTGCTGTTAGGATCTTCTAAAGGCAGCAGGGAGCAAAATAAAGAACGATTTACCACATAAAATACACGGTAAGTGTTGATAGACAAACCGAGTGACACACGCACACACGCACACACACACACAAACACACACACACATAGATACACACACACACACACACACACACATAGATACACACACACACACACACACACATAGATACACACACACACACACGCACACTCACACACAGAGTATCTGAATCAGAATTTTGCTGCTTTTTTTCTTTTTTTTCAAATGTTGAAATTGTCTATAAATGACTCTTTTTAGACATAAAATAAACTATCAAAAGTACTTTTTTACTGTTGTTTTTTTACTTTCATAGTAGTAAAACATAGTTCAGATGTTGCATGAATCATTGAAACATTAAATATTTACATCAAAGTCACTGATCTGCTTGAAAAACCTCTTTATACAAAAACACTCTTTATCTCAGCTTTTAGTCCTGAAACGTGTGGATTTTAATAAAAGTTCTGTTTTTGTACTGCAGATTACTAAATAACAGAGTTAAAAACATTTTTTTCTTTTTTCTTTTGAAAGAAAGAGACTAAATTTCTTGCTGATGGTTTCAGAATTCACATAGTCATAGGAGAAAATATTCTGTGGGCCTTCAAAAATTAGTAAAAATGCTAAATATCTGGTACTGAGGGGGACATGAAATCTGAAAGTGGCAAGTACACAATACTCGGTCCGGGTAGATCGGACTCTGGCGCTGGGGGGATTTTATTTATATTATCGCCTCCACCACCTTCTCAATTCCATCGATTCTATACTTTTTTGTAATAACTCCAAACAATGAGATCGCTTCCCAGCCGCTTTCCAGACTCTGATTCTCCATTCCGCCATGACTGTCTCTCTAGTCCTAACTGCCTGGCTCCGCCCCTGCTCCACATGCCTTTATAAACAGGGTAAGAAAGGAAGATCTCACCCAAATAAGTGCACCACTGCCCCCTCCTGGATCAGAGGACTAATTACAGCATGTAATGAGTTCGTATTCAGCGAGCAGCTGCCTCAGAATGCTTAGCGGGATTTAAGCCAATAAAAGCTGTAGAGACGTCAAGACGTAAATGGCACTGAGCGTTCAGATTCAGTTTGATGTCTATGGAACTGAATGAGTTATGAATTCACTGGAGACTACCAAACTTCACCATGACTGAAGTAACTAAGTCTTTTGTAACAAAAAGATTACAAATGCTGTCATAATTTGAGCAGAATAAATATTTAAAACTGCACTCTTCAGCCATTCAAATACCGTTAGGTCCTAAGTATTGGGACACCGACACAGTTCAAACATTTCTGGTTGTGTACATCACCACAATGGATTTTAAATTAAACAAACATTATGTGATATAACTGCAGACTGTCAGCTTTAATTTGAGGGTATTTACATCCAAATCAGGTGAACGGTGTAGGAATTACAACAGTTTGCATATGTGTCTCCCACTTGTTAAGGGACCAAAAGTAATGGGACAATTGTCTTCTCAGCTGTTCTGTAGCCAGGTGTGTGATATTCCCTCATTATCCCACTTCCACTTTATTTGTAAAGCGCTTTTAAAACATGGCATTACAACCAACCAAAGCGCTGAACATAAAAAACATCAATAAAAGACGACAATAAACGACACATTAAAATCAAGAAGCTAAAACAGATACAACAAAGGAAAATGATACAAACATACAAACATACTATTAAAAAGATGACTATCACAAACAAAGAGGATATAAGCAAAATAAAACCAAATGAAGGGATCAAGATTATGAGTCGAAAGCCAAAGAAAAATAATGGGTTTTTAGTTGTGATTTAAACACAACCAGGGAAGACGCCTGTCTAACTGGGAGAGGGAGGGAGTTCCACAGATAGAAAAAGTCCTCTCCCCTCTGGACTTCCAACGAGTCTTAGGGACAGTGAGAAGAAGCTGATCTGCTGTCCTAAGAGCACGAGGAGGATGATAAAGATGAAGCAGTTCAGCCAGATAGGAGGAGCCAGACCGTTCAATGATTTTAAAGTAAAAAGTAATATTTTGAAATTGATCCTAAACTGTACGAGCAACCAGTGGAGTGATTTAAGGATGGGAGTGATGTCCTGTCTTCTGTCTTCTCCAGTGAGAAACCTTGCTGCTGCATTTTGGACAAGCTGAAGTCTTGACAGAGTAGCTTTATTTACACCATAAAGACGAGTTGGAATAGTTCAGCTGGGATGTAATAAATGCATGAATCACTGATTCTAGAAGACCAACACTTAGTATGGATTACAGTTTGGAAATCTGTCTAAAATGGTAGAAACAAGATTTAATGATGTTATTGACCTGAGTGTCCATCTTCAGAACTGAGTCCATTTTTACTCCTAGGTTGGAGACAACTGAGGAGACATGAGGGGAAAGAGGGCGGAGGTCTACTGTCATGAAAATATGATTTAAACCAGTCAAGAGCTGGACCTGTTATGCCTGCCAATGTTTGTAGCCTGGAGATCAGAACGTTATGATCGACTGTATCAAAGGCTGCAGATAGGTCGAGAAGTACCAGAACCACGTAGAACCGTGAATCTATAGCCAGAAAGATGTCATTAAACACACGTACATGCACTGACTCAGTGCTGTGCTGGTGTCTAAAACCAGACTGGAAAATGTCCATTACTTGATGATCCCAATTACAATGTGCAGATAAAAGGTCCTGAGTTCATTTCCAGTGGGCTATTTGCATTTATCTGTTGCTGTCAACTTTCAAGATGAGATCCAAAGAGCTTCACTATCAGTGAAGCAAGCCATCATTTGGCTGAAAAAACAAAACAAACCCACCTGAGAGATAACAAAAACATTAGGCGTGGCCAAAACAACTGTTTGGAACATTCTTAAAGAAAAAGGGACACACCGGTGAGCTCAGCAACACCAAAAGACCCGTAAGACCACAGAAAACAACTGTAGTGGATGACCGAAGAATTCTTTCCCTGGTGAACAAAACACTATTCACAACAGTTGTCCAGATCCAGAACACTCTCCAGGAGGGTGCACGTGTGTCAAAGTCAACAATCAAGAGAAGACTTCTCCAGAGTGAATACAGAGGGTTCACTACAAGATGGAAACCATTGGTGAGCCTCAAAAACAGGAAGTCCAAACATCATCTAAAACAGCCTTCACAGTTCTGGAACAGTTCTGGAACAGTTCTGGAACAATGTACCAGAGTGATGGGAAGAGACGAGTATGGAGAAGGTGATGTCTATGTGTCCCAGAGTTAAGGCTGTAATTGACTGCAAAGGATTTGCAACCAAGTATTAAACAGTGAAAGTTTGATTTATGATTATTATTCTGTTCCATTATTTTTGGTCCCTTAACAAGTGGGAGACACATATGCAAACTGTTGTAATTCCTACACCGTTCACCTGATTTGGATGTAAATACCCTCAAACTAAATCTGACAGTCTGCAGTGATAGCACGTTTGTTTCGTTTCAAATCCATTGTGGTGATGTACACAACCAAAAATGTCGGAATTATGTCGGTGTCCCAAAATTTATGGACCTGACTATATTTTCTACAAAATAGACTATTTTTAAACTTTAAATTCCATTAACTGTGTTATAGTTTAAGACACAAAGGGCCTGATTTATCAAAATTCTAAGAAAAGAGCGCAAAATTGCATGTGCCGCAAAAGTTTTGTGCCAAGAACATGTTCCTAATTTGCGGGTGATTTACTAAGACTGATTGCGCAATTGTTAACCAGCGCAAAAAGCAACATTCAAATGAGTTGCCGGCGCTATTCTCTTGCAGGTTAGAAAGAAAGGCGCAAACAGAAAATGAAATTTGAGCCATTGGAGCTTCAAATATGAGAAGAGGCAAAAATGATATCGTTGAGCTGCAGCAAAGACGTCTTCAGGCTCCACTCTGTCATGTTGTTTAATGTTGTGCAACACAGCAAACAGCGATCAGAGCAACCTGGGATGTATTTCACAAAGCAGGTTTAGTGGAAAACTTTGAGTTAGTTAAGCCTGAGATGAGGATACTCTGATTTTTCACTTTCACAAAGCGAGTTCAGTGTAACTCTGAGTCGGTTACCAGGGCAACACACTCCATGAACCTAACCTGCTCACCAGCAGGTTTGATTGACACAACTCAGAGTTTCTCCTGCTGTCTGACATCAGTAACAGACACGACGATGAGCCTGTTGACGTGGAAACGCAGATATTATGTAGAAATCTCCATCAGGAGAGAGAGAGAGAGAGAGAGAGAGAGAGAGAGAGAGAGAGAGAGAGAGAGGATGATCAGCAGCGTTTGGAATGAAGCCGTTGTGCAACATGGATGGATTTTCAGTAACAGAATAATCTAATAAATGACAGTTTCCAACATTCCACCACCGTTATTGTTAGTGAACGTAACATACAGTGTGTTACTATGAATTAGAAGTACATAACATGACTAAACACATAGAAACATGGTTGTATGGAGGCTGGGTGTACATAGTAACATGCTGGTTACTATAGTCTAGTGGTAGAGTATATACCTTTAGTTCAGAGGATGTGGGTTTGATTCCTGGTGCTGCCAGACTAGATGTTTAATTACAATCAGTTTTATTTATTATACAAGGAATTAGTTTTTTTAGTAATACAGTCCATTAGTTTCTTAGTTAACTAGTTACTATTTTGTAGAGTAGTTCAGTTTGTAACTAAATAACTTTCTGGAACAAGTGAGTAACTATAACTAATTACTATTTTAAAGTAACATTCCTAACAGAGTGGATGTTTTATCACCCTGATGAGTATCTGGATGAGTGTTTCTACAATCATCTAGAATTTATTTAAACCTGCTACTCCCAATTCTTATTCCAGAACTGAAGAAGAAACATTTTCAAGAAAAACAACAGTCCAGTTGTTTTTAATAACCTTTTACAAGATTAAATACTGGCAGTGATGGAATGGTGGAATATTTGGCTTTGTCATTGTTTAGGGGATTTCCCTAAATATTTAATTCTTGCTATCACATGTAGAATATAACCACTGAATACAGTTTAATGAGAACAAGTTAAACAATATTACAGCTGCTTGTAAATCAAATGTAAAAAAATAAAAAAGGTTAATGATACCTCCCCTGTTTGAACTACAGTTTTATATTTCATCTTCACTTACTTCCTGTGTGCTCAAAAACATATGGAAGATAAATGTTGAATGAGTGGAACATTGAAGACTAAACATTTATTTTTTTCCTTTAATACTCAAACATTTACTAGATCAGTAATTAAATCTCTCTCTCTCTCTTTTGCTGCTGCTTTTTTAAATCTGCTCATTTTTTGCTCATACAGTCATTAAAAGATCCAGTTCTACTGGGAAGCAGTAGGGGGCGCTAACCTTTAGTCCACTGGTTGCCATGGTGAATCATGTTATCTATGTTCCACTAATGAGAGATTCTTATATCCTCATACACGAGTATAACTCAGGTTAACTTTTTAACTAATGGTTAACACCTGCTCTGAAACCAGAAACTCTGGGTTTGACGAGTTGGTCAACCTTGAGTTCAGGTTTTGATTTAGAGTTTGTCAAACCTGCTTTGTGAAATACACCCCTGGTGTGTAAAGCTCCTCAGGATGCAGTGCGCTCCAAAATGTTTCTCGTGCGTATGTGGGCCAGATTATATAAATGTTACTCCCCATCAGTAGGGTTGAGTGCAGAGGGTAAAGAGGGTCTGTGTTATCACCTTAGGAATAGATCACAAGTTGCTATTAAATTCATAAATGTGTAGAAGG
Source organism: Pachypanchax playfairii (assembly GCA_006937955.1). Taxonomy (NCBI): domain Eukaryota; kingdom Metazoa; phylum Chordata; class Actinopteri; order Cyprinodontiformes; family Aplocheilidae; genus Pachypanchax; species Pachypanchax playfairii. The sequence goes on along the minus strand of SSNP01000175.1, from coordinate 900,981 downwards.
ATATTTACAGCATGAATAACGTAACACACGCACCCAAGAGCAGCATTCTCCATATTCACCATCTCTCATCCTGGTAAATATGACACTAGCTACGTTTACATGCGCCAAATTTCCCCGATCTGATTAAAATCTTGGTTGATCTGAATTCCCAAATCCCTGTTCACATGGACACTAACTGAAATGATCTGATCATGTCATGAGTACACATGCACCAAGCACTCGATCAGGTTAAATGAGTTGAGCATGCGCACAGCGAGTTGTCTTACAAACTCCGTCCTTTCTGCACGTCTTTCCCGCCCCATCGTGTGCTCGATCTGACTCACGTTATCCCCAATATGGACCTTCTGCAGGTGATTACCTTTATGTTTGGGTTTTTACTGGTCGCATTAACCAAGCTAGAGGCAGAATACATATTACTACTGCTCCTCCACCACAGGAGAGGAGAGCAGGATGACAGGATGACTGCACCAGCAGACCACTTCTGTTTACCTCCCGCTATGTTTTCTACTTGGGTCTGCGAAAGCAGAAAGACGTCACGCTGAAGTTGTACGCATGCGCAGTGGGCTTTTTTCACCCCTTCATTCTGAATGGGTGTGTACATGCACGTCTATCTGAATGAAGATCGGACAAAACCACCCCTCTTGATCGGAAGTAAATTTCATTCTGATCAGGCTGCATCGGATCAAAACATTCTGATTGACATGTTTACGTGACGTCTTTTTGTTCCGATTGGGCGTTTATTCCGATTAAATGTGCCCATGTAAACGTAGCTAGTGTTCCTCAGAATGAATGAATCGTGAGTCTGGATCATTTACCACAACGTTTGGATCACAAGTGTTTGGAATATTAATGTATCTGCTCGCGTAACACACACTGGACCATCTACCCTGGGAGACGCAGCACTATCACAGTGTGCTGGAATGATCCACGCGTCTGTGTTTTCTCCTCGCAACAATCATTTTTGCGAGTTAAGACGCTTTTCAAAGGCGGTAAAATACGCGCAAAATTAGAAGCTGCAAACAGTTTCAGGTTTGATAAATCCCACTGCGCCTGGAACGCCCACTTATTTACATGTTCTCCTCCCAATATGTTGCGTCTTCTGACAGAAACACCCTCATTGCATATTCATCAAGGGCAAAGGCGCAAAAATGACTTTGCGCAGATTTGCCCGCGCGCCGTTAGTAAATCACCTGCTGCTTGTTTTTGCGGCCGTTTGCGCTTGTTTTAACATCCGCAAACCTGATAAATCAGGCCCAAAGAATAAAGGCCTATGTGTTAGGATTGTAAATGAGCAAAAAAAAGAAAAAAGCTTTCAGTGAGAAGAGTGTGAATAAGGAATGCATGAGCAGATGTTTACACGCTTCTAAAGGATTTAAGGCAAAAAAAAAGGTTTCTTCAGTTCTGATCCTGGTATGAGAGCTTCAGATTTAAAATTGGTTCTGACCAAAGTGTGAAAGGTTTGTTAAATTCACAAGAATCACTGACAGAGAAGTGGGTGAAGCTGTTAAACAGGAAGATGAGGGTCTGTGGTTCCATCTATCTAGAAGCTACATTAAACAGAGGAGGTGGTCTCTGGTTCCATCTATCTAGAACCTAGATTAAACAGAGGAGTAGGTCTGTGGTTCCATCTATCTAGAACCTACAGTAAACAGAGGAGGTGGTCTCTGGTTCCATCTATCTAGAACCTAGATTAAACAGAGGAGTAGGTCTGTGGTTCCATCTATCTAGAACCTACATTAAACAGAGGAGGTGGTCTCTGGTTCCATCTATCTAGAACCTAGATTAAACAGGAGGCGGTCTCTGGTTCCATCTATCTAGAACCTACATTAAACAGAGGAGGCGGTCTCTGGTTCCGTCTATCTAGAACCTACATTAAACAGAGGAGGTGGTCTCTGGTTCCGTCTATCTAGAACCTACATTAAACAGAGGAGGTGGTCTCTGGTTCCATCTACGTATCTAGAACCTACATTAAACAGAGGAGGTGGTCTGAGGTTCCATCTATCTAGAACCTACATCAAACAGAGGAGATGGTCTCTGGTTCCATCTATCTAGAACCTAGATTAAACAGGAGGCGGTCTCAGGTTCCATCTATCTAGAACCTACATAAACAGAGGAGGTGGTCTCTGGTTCCGTCTATCTAGAACCTACATTAAACAGAGGAGGTGGTCTCTGGTTCCGTCTATCTAGAACCTACATTAAACAGAGGAGGTGGTCTCTGGTTCCGTCTATCTAGAACCTACATTAAACAGAGGAGTAGGTCTGTGGTTCCATCTATCTAGAACCTACAGTAAACAGAGGAGGTGGTCTCTGGTTCCATCTATCTAGAACCTAGATTAAACAGGAGGCGGTCTCTGGTTCCATCTATCTAGAACCTACATTAAACAGAGGAGGCGGTCTCTGGTTCCGTCTATCTAGAACCCACATTAAACAGAGGAGGTGGTCTCTGGTTCCGTCTATCTAGAACCTACATTAAACAGAGGAGGTGGTCTCTGGTTCTGTCTATCTAGAACCTACATTAAACAGAGGAGGTGGTCTCTGGTTCCGTCTATCTAGAACCTACATTAAACAGAGGAGGTGGTCTCTGGTTCCATCTATCTAGAACCTACATTAAACAGAGGAGGTGGTCTTTGGTTCCATCTATCTAGAACCTACATTAAACAGAGGAGGTGGTCTCTGGTTCCATCTACGTATCTAGAACCTACATTAAACAGAGGAGGTGGTCTCAGGTTTAATCTATCTAGAACCTACATCAAACAGAGGAGATGGTCTCTGGTTCCATCTATCTAGAACCTAGATTAAACAGGAGGCGGTCTCTGGTTCCATCTATCTAGAACCTAGATTAAACAGGAGGCGGTCTCAGGTTCCATCTATCTAGAACCTACATAAAACAGAGGAGGCGGTCTCTGGTTCCGTCTATCTAGAACCTACATTAAACAGAGGAGGTGGTCTCTGGTTCCATCTATCTAGAACCTAGATTAAACAGGAGGCGGTCTCTGGTTCCATCTATCTAGAACCTACATTAAACAGAGGAGGCGGTCTCTGGTTCCGTCTATCTAGAACCTACATTAAACAGGAGGTGGTCTCTGGTTCCATCTATCTAGAACCTACATAAAACAGAGGCGGCGGTCTCTGGTTCCGTCTATCTAGAACCTACATTAAACAGAGGAGGCGGTCTCTGGTTCTGTCTATCTAGAACCTACATTAAACAGAGGAGGCGGTCTCTGGTTCCGTCTATCTAGAACCTACATTAAACAGAGGAGGTGGTCTCTGGTTCCGTCTATCTAGAACCTACATTAAACAGGAGGCGGTCTCTGGTTCCATCTATCTAGAACCTACATTAAACAGAGGAGGTGGTCTCTGGTTCCATCTATCTAGAACCTACATTAAACAGAGGAGGCGGTCTCTGGTTCCATCTATCTAGAACCTACATTAAACAGAGGCGGTCTCTGGTTCCATCTATCTAGAACCTACATTAAACAGAGAAGGAGGTATCTGATTCCATCTATCTAGAACCTACATTAAACAGAGGAGGCGGTCTCTGGTTCCATCTATCTAGAACCTACATTAAACAGAGGAGGTGGTCTCTGGTTCCATCTATCTAGAACCTACATTAAACAGGAGGAGGTCTCAGGTTCCATCTATCTAGAACCTACATTAAACAGATGAGGCGGTCTCTGGTTCCGTCTATCTAGAACCTACATTAAACAGGAGGCGGTCTCAGGTTCCATCTATCTAGAACCTACATTAAACAGAGGAGGTGGTCTCTGGTTCCATCTACGTATCTAGAAC
>SSNP01000175.1:866401-897146 GCA_006937955.1 Pachypanchax playfairii | reverse complement strand
GAACCTACATTAAACAGAGGAGGTTGTCTCTGGTTCCATCTATCTAGAACCTAGATTAAACAGAGGAGTAGGTCTGTGGTTCCATCTATCTAGAACCTACATTAAACAGTGGAGGTGGTCTCTGGTTCCATCTATCTAGAACCCACATTAAACAGAGGAGGTGGTCTCTGGTTCCATCTATCTAGAACCTACATTAAACAGAGGAGGTGGTCTCTGGTTCCATCTATCTAGAACCTACATTAAACAGAGGAGGCGGTCTCTGGTTCCGTCTATCTAGAACCCACATTAAACAGAGGAGGTGGTCTCTGGTTCCGTCTATCTAGAACCTACATTAAACAGAGGAGTAGGTCTGTGGTTCCATCTATCTAGAACCTACATTAAACAGAGGAGGTGGTTGGTGGTTCCATCTATCTAGAACCTACATTAAACAGAGGAGGCGGTCTCTGGTTCCGTCTATCTAGAACCTACATTAAACAGAGGAGGTGGTCTCTGGTTCCATCTATCTAGAACCTACATTAAACAGAGGAGGTGGTCTCTGGTTCCATCTACGTATCTAGAACCTACATTAAACAGAGGAGGTGGTCTCAGGTTCCATCTATCTAGAACCTACATCAAACAGAGGAGATGGTCTCTGGTTCCATCTATCTAGAACCTAGATTAAACAGGAGGTGGTCTCTGGTTCCATCTATCTAGAACCTACATTAAACAGGAGGCGGTCTCAGGTTCCATCTATCTAGAACCTACATTAAACAGAGGAGGTGGTCTCTGGTTCCATCTACGTATCTAGAACCTACATTAAACAGAGGAGGTGGTCTCAGGTTCCATCTATCTAGAACCTACATCAAACAGAGGAGATGGTCTCTGGTTCCATCTATCTAGAACCTAGATTAAACAGGAGGCGGTCTCTGGTTCCATCTATCTAGAACCTAGATTAAACAGGAGGTGGTCTCTGGTTCCATCTATCTAGAACCTACATTAAACAGAGGAGGTGGTCTCTGGTTCCATCTATCTAGAAGCTACATTAAACAGAGGAGGTGGTCTCTGGTTCCATCTATCTAGAACCTACATTAAACAGAGGAGGCGGTCTCTGGTTCCGTCTATCTAGAACCTACATTAAACAGAGGAGGTGGTCTCTGGTTCCATCTATCTAGAACCTACATTAAACAGAGGAGGTGGTCTCTGGTTCCATCTATCTAGAACCTACATTAAACAGAGGAGGTGGTCTCTGGTTCCGTCTATCTAGAACCTACATTAAACAGAGGAGGCGGTCTCTGGTTCCGTCTATCTAGAACCTACATTAAACAGAGGAGGTGGTCTCTGGTTCCGTCTATCTAGAACTTGCAATGCTGCACTGACTCTTTTTCAACAATCAAAACTGGAACGTGATCACAAAATCTCACAGAAGTCACAGGAAGGAAGGGGGGGTTAGTGACTTTAACGAGCCTGTTCACACTGTTGCTGCAAGAACCTATAAACCAGGAACACCTGAACCAGGATCAAAACTGAAGAAGACTAGGATAGAATGTGAAACATTTTCAAGAAACACAAGAAGTCCAATTGCCTTTTTTGGAAAAACCTTTTGAGAACTGACATATCCTGGAGATTCTACACAGACTTATATTCAGACAAACAACACAGGGAGAGACAGGAAGTGTGGGATAAGCTCAGGCTGGATTCAGATACTGTGCTTTGCAGTCTTTCTGAGGGTAAAAGACAAGAAAGGAGATTCTATGTTGAGCTCTAGTCTAATCTATGTTATTATATCACACTGATGAATAGAGGAAGGTCAGTACCTCGTTCTTTTCTGTATCTAGTTCTTGGTACAACTTTCCAATACGCCGGTTTGTAGCCTCATCTTCAGAAATATCAGAATTTTCAAGTTCTTTTTGAATTTGGGGCAAGTTTGTTTCTTTATTTCCTTCTGGTGCTGGTCCACAGTCGGCATTTAGTTGAGTGAAAGAGCAGATGAAGCTAACATCATCACTCACACCTTGAAAGGACAAGTTGTTGGAATCAGAATTCTCAGTCTCTGAGGATGCTGCTGGGTAGCTTTTTGCACAAGGGTCTGAATCCCACCCACCATTTTTATTACCTAACATGATGACCTGACCATCCCTAAAAGTTTCAGCAAACTGATCCAGATCAGACCCAACTCCCTGCTGCGATTCAGCAAACGGCTCGGAATCAAAACCAACTCCCTGCTGCGATTCAGCAAACGGGTCAGAATCAAAACCAACTCCCTGCTGCGATTCAGCAAACGGCTCGGAATCAAAACCAACTCCCTGCTGCGATTCAGCAAACGGCTCGGAATCAAAACCAACTCCCTGCTGCGATTCAGCAAACGTGTCGGAATCAAAACCAACTCCCTGCTGCGATTCAGCAAACCGGTGGGAATCAAAACCAACTCCCTGCTGCGATTCAGCAAACGTGTCGGAATCAAAACCAACTCCCTGCTGCGATTCAGCAAACGGGTCAGAATCAAAACCAACTCCCTGCTGCGATTCAGCAAACGGCTCAGAATCAAAACCAACTCCCTGCTGTGATTCAGCAAACAGCTCGGAATCAAAACCAACTCCTTGCTGCGATTCAGCAAACGGGTCAGAATCAAAACCAACTCCCTGCTGCGATTCAGCAAACGGGTCAGAATCAAAACCAACTCCCTGCTGCGATTCAGCAAACGGCTCAGAATCAAAACCAACTCCCTGCTGTGATTCAGCAAACGGGTCAGAATCAAAACCAACTCCCTGCTGCGATTCAGCAAACGGCTCAGAATCAAAACCAACTCCCTGCTGCGATTCAGCAAACAGCTCGGAATCAAAACCAACTCCCTGCTGCGATTCAGCAAACGGGTCAGAATCAAAACCAACTCCCTGCTGCGATTCAGCAAACGGGTCAGAATCAAAACCAACTCCCTGCTGCGATTCAGCAAACGGGTCAGAATCAAAACCAACTCCCTGCTGCGATTCAGCAAACGGGTCAGAATCAAAACCAACTCCCTGCTGCGATTCAGCCAACGGACCAGTTGGAAAGAATGAACCTGAATTGTTTGTTTTGGCAGGCAGATCTGTTTCTTCTTGTTGTCCTACAGAACCAGGATGATCTGTAAAAACTGATTTCTGATCAGAATCAGGATCCCGTTCTGCTGATACTGCTTCAGTTGTTTGGGAATGACTCATCGCTACATGTTCTCCCTCCTCCAAGGTGGTCACTGGAAGGTGATCTTCATTTGTAAGGTCATCATCAGCGCTCATCCAACCTCCTCCCTGACCACCATCACCCCACTCTTCAGCAGTTTCATATTCAGACCCAGACCCATCCAGAGACCTGGACCACTTGTCTCCTCCATCCCCTACACTGTCCTCGATCTCTTCACCAAACTCATTGGTGAAAATAAGTCCTGGAGTAGATTTTCTACGATCTTCCTGCCCCACTCTGTCACTGTCTGACTCTATCTGACCAGTCTCATTTTTACCAACAGTGGCTGCAGAAGTATGAATGTTAGGGTTAGTTGAAGATTCCCTGCAGCTAACCTCATCTTCCACTGTTTTGGGCTCACTGTCCTCGGTAGGTGAAGTTTTGTCTCCACTTGGTTGTAAACTCTCCGCCTGGGGCCAGTCTTGAATGCCACTTTCCTTTTCCCTGTCCAGTTCCTCAGTTGAAGTCTCTTGGGCAGCAACTACAGTTGAAGCAGCATCTTCATTTCTTGAAACTGAACCAAAATCAGCTGACCAGTCAGCAACAAATCCAGCATCAGCAACCTGCTTAAAAAAAAGACAAAAAATAAAGATTATTTTAAGTGTTTGTGCAAAATAGGTGGAAATGTGCCATCTTTGTCTTCTCATTATCCCCTCCAGGATTTATTTGTTAGTTTGTTTGTCTGTCAGTTACCAATATAACTCAAAAACATCTGGATGGATTTTGATGAAATGGCCCAAGGAAAAAGTGAGTATTTTGGGGGGGATGTGGATCATTGTCTGGATCTGGGATTTTTAAGGCTTCTTCATCATTGTGAGATAGACCTGTTTTTAACATATCTGCACAGAACTTGATAATAAACAGTAAAAAATAAGTTCCCAACATGTTCTATATATGATACCAAGGATTGTTCTGGATCATGGATTTATTTGGATTGTTATATATAAGAATAAGTTTTACTGCCAAGTACTATTTGCACAATACAAGGAATTTGTCTACGGCAGGGGTGTCCAACTCCAGGCCTCAAGAGCCACTGTCCTGCATGTTTTAGATGTTTTCCTGCTTCAACACACCTGCTTCCTGCTTCAACACACCTGATTCAAATCTGTAACCTCTCAGCAAGTCCTGCAGAAGCCTGTTAACGACCCGTTCATCTGCATCAGGTGTGTTGAAGCAGAGGAACATCTAAAACATGCTGGATAGTGGCTCTTGAGGCCTGGAGTTGGACACTCCTGGTCAAAGAAAGAATAAGAATAACAAATATACTGCTCAAAAAAATAAAGCGAACACTTAAAGGTACAGTATGTAAGAATTTTACAGTGAAATACTAACCCAACAGTCTAATGTCCCACCGGCTTGTTGGTCGCTAGTTTCTCTCATTTTAAAAAAGCTAACCCGGACCAGAATCATTAATTAAACGTCCAGACTTCCTGGTTCCATAATGAATAATGTGAGTCTGCAAAGCTGCCAAGTCTTCAACACAAGCAGCTGGAATTCCACAACGAGCAGCAGCAAATAGTAAGAAACCACCACATCCTTCCTACTGAGCTGCACATGATGAGGTGTTCAAACACACTTAGGAAAACTCAATGCTGAACAAATAGACCTTCAGATATTCCCAAAAACTGAACAATTACAAGAGAAACAAAAAGAGGATCAACATCAGAACTGGCAACCCAACAGAAACATCAGGGAGGGGAGGGGCTGAGAACAGTTTTTTTTTCTACATGAACTGCAGGACCCTCTGGTCACCACCAAACAGGCACCGGACCCTCTGATCACCACCGTACACGCAAGGTGGATGAAGTATCTTGCCCAAGGACATAACTTCCAAGCAATCTTTTTCATTTCTAGTTGACCTGTTCTAACTCCAGAGCTACTGTTGCCCGGTCTAATTGTCTAGAATGCCAAAGCGTTAAAACCAGAAAGTAAACTTATATTTTACAGATGAACAAATAAACAGAAATTCTAACTGAAGTCTCTCCTTCACAAGCAGTGGTGGCTGGCCAATAGAGGGCGCTAGGGCGCCGCCCTCCCTATCAAAAACACAATGTGGCAACAAATTATTTATTTATTTTTTTTAAATTCATATATTTAGAATTAAAAACACTCATATGTATATCCATATACTGAGAGGCTTGTATAAAGGATTTCTGAAAAACAGAAATTGCTTTGTAAAATATGTTTTTACATTTCCTCGTCTCCTCTTTTCACATTACCTTATGCATTTCTGCCTCATTATGCAAATGAGGAGGGCTGCCCTTCTTGGTCCGACTCCTCTGCTATTGGTCAATAATCAGGAAGGTGCAGGATCCATGTGCAGATCGATTGTGCATGCCTGGAGAACACTTTGTTTGATAAGAAGTGAAGTCCAATCATGTCTCAGATGATTGCAGAAGAACTAGGAGCCCCAGCAGGAAATTCCCTCCTCGGGTTCACTGAATGTACAGTGAAGATTCCAGCAGACCTCTTTTGCTCTATACTTTTAATATGCATTTTTACCTATGAAGTTAAGGTTAGTGTCTGTTCTCTTTTATAAATGTCAGATTTTTATCTTTAGCTTCCGTCCCATTGACCTGTATGAATGCATTGTTAGTAGTATGAATCTCATGTTTCCTATGATATCTGGAGTTAGCAGCAAAGTTCTTGCTTCATACGGTATGTAGACCGGGGGGAGAAGGGAGGGGCTAACATTCATACAACCTGATATGCAAATCGGGGGGCAACATGGGGTTCTGTGTCTTGCCCAAGGACACTTCAACATGTGGTTGTGGCAGCCAGGATGTATCCACCAATCAAATTGGAGGACGACCGCTCTAACCACTGAGCCACAGTCGCCCCTGGTCACAGGAAGCTGAAGAAGTTGTTTGATGTTTTGAGGCTACAGACTGGGATGCACTCTGTGAGCCACGTGGAGAGGACATCAATGCGATGACTGAGTGTGGGACAGATTATTTAAATTTCTGTGTGGACAACATCATTCCCACCAGAACAGTGAAGTTCTTCCCCAATAACAAACCCTGAATCACCAGAAACCTGAAAGAACTGCTGAACAAGAAAAAAAGAGCTTTCAGGGTGGGAGACAGGGATGCATTGAGACGTGGACAAAAAGAGCTTAAAGTCAAGATAAGAAGCAACTAGAAAAGTTCCTGAAGAAACTTTGAGAGGGATTGCCACTCTGTGCGGGACTCTGAAACCCTCAGCCAATCAGAAAGCTGCATTCATCCCCCAGCTGACAGATGCTGAAGTTGTGATGAAAAGATTATGGATTTATTATTCTTCCGTAGACGTTAATGCGGCTTGAACGGAGCGACAGATCCAGGAGATGGTTCTACTTTAGATTTACAGATCTCATACAAAACTCAGACCGCGTGGCAGTGGTGACGCCAAACGCCATGAGGAGCACCTGTTTTCAACACAGGGCAGACAGAACCACCTGTGATGACGTGTGACACATCAAATCGATCGGTTTGGGAAGGAGAAGTGAACTATGGGGTTTCGATGAAATGTGGGGTTACCATGGCAACGGTCTACATATCAGTGGCAGCAGTAGTTGCACCAAGAGAGTGAGTCGTGGGTGTGCAACCGGCCAGCCTAGCATGCCCGTCCCTTCCCGGTCTCCCAAGACCCGGAGGGCTACCTGGTTGATCCTGTCAGTAGCATATGCTTGTCTCAAAGATTAAATTATACAAGTCTAAGTACACATATGCTGAACAGTGAAACTATGAATGGTTCATTAAATCAGTTCTGGTTCCTTTGATCTCTCAACCGTTACTTTGATAACTGTGGCAATTCTAGAGCTAATACATGCAAACGAGCACTGATCTCTGGGAATGCTGCATTTATCAGACCCAAAACCCACACGAGGTCCCATGGTGTGGGGAACTTAGTCATTGTAGGGCCACCTCGCTTATCCATTACATGTAGTGAGAGACATTGTTCTAAAGAATCACATTAAAGGGTGATTTATCTACACAAATTACAGATTGTCTTGTTATCCTGTCATTAGATTTCTAAATATTATAAGTAATTTTTAAAAATTATGTTTGAAACAACCAGCAGAATTTAACACATTAACCCAAGCAGAAAAAAGTGGAATTCTAGAATCTGGATCCTGACCAAGAAAACAAGATCCTAGATTCATGGGGCTGAAATGATCTTCCTCCATAGGGTGGCTGGGCTCAGCCTTAGAGATCAGGTGAGGAGGTCCATCATCCAAGAGGAGCTTGAAATAGAGCTGTTCCTCTTCATAATCAAAAGGAGTCAGCTAAGGTGGGTCAGACATCTGGTTAGGATGCCTCATAGTCGCCTCACTGTGGATGTTTTCTGGGCACGTCCCACTGGGAGGAGACATCCAGGTTTACTCTGGCATCACTTACTATTAGACCTCATGCCATCCACCTATACCACCTCATCAGATCTCATGTTGCTCACTAGCACTTTGCTATATGCTCTGCTCTGTCCTGTCTTACCTGTCAGGTCCTTGTGTGTGAATACTTACTGTCCTTGTTCTCTTGTGCTTCCCCTTTGGATTATCAGTTCTGTAAGTAAATTTGTTGCTGTCACATCAGCATTTTGTTTTCACTTGTTAAAAATGTGCACTTTGGCTCACCACATTTTTTGACAGATATGGTGCCTTTTTCCTATACTAATATAAAAACAAAGAAACATGCACTGCATGATTTTTACTAAATTTGCCAGGCATGAATAAGAGTTGCATAATAAACATTTACTGACAGCAGTTTTAAATGAACATGAACTATACTTACAGATTGAGTAGCTTCGGCATCCGCCTGGGAAAAATAAGAGAAGATAGTTCATATTAGCACTAGCTGTATACACTTTTATCATTAGAAATTCTAACAATACTTACATCAACTTAAAGTAAATTAATTTTAGTACAAAGTGTTGATTTCTTATGAGCAAGGCACCTGGCACTAACGTTCATCCTGGATGATCTAATTGCATTCAGATGGTACTTATTGCAGGTGTAAATCCTCTCAATCATCTTCACAAGTCACACTTAGTCCCACTGAACAATCCCCTATTGAAGGAATGTGACTCCACTGATGTCACGCTACACAAGCACAGGAAATATCATCTGAATGCATCCAGGACATGGGGCTGAAGGTCCTGTCTACTCACTTGCACACGTTTTTCAAGCATCAAATAATGAATTGCAAATACATGTTTTAGAAACAGTAATTTAAACATACAGCAGTAAAATAAGAACTTTATGAATCAACAAAAGCCAACACCTTAAAAATGATCCGTCCCATTAATTTATATGAAGGGCTTAACCCTTTTAACAATTAAGTTGCAGGATTGCAACAACTCCAATATGAAACATATAAAAACTAGAAAAGTGCACAGTGTGAATGCTGCATGGATCCGCCTACTGAATTCACATGCTTGTCTGATTGGTTGGGCTTGCTAAGCCTAAGTGTAAGCTTGCCATTTTTGGGGAGCTGCATAATCATGATAACCCAAATTTTACATGCATGTGATAGTGCACTTCTAGTGCAGATTGGTTTAATTTGTCACACATCATCACGGATCTTATCAGCTGCTCTGTAAGCTCAACAGGCGAATGGCGAGGCGAATGGCGTCTCCACCGTTACTCGTACCCATCAACTTGTACACTGTGTGTGCCGGGAGCTCCTTGGGTCAGTCTGATGGCGAATGGCATTGCCGTTGTGAGACGGACGAACATAGAAAAGGTTCTTAAATATGTTAGACCAATGTCTATTGACCAGATAAAAGTTGGGATGAAATCCGTAGTAAAGCAGTAATCTGAAAAAAACATCAACGGGGGAAGGTTTTTTTAGCCTTCTGTTGCCATGGTAACCTGAAATGTCACAGAACTATGACATAATGCATTTCAATGGGGAAAACAATAGTGGAAAAATGTAAAGAAAAGATATATGAATACCAAAAGTCATTGCCAGCATGTCCTGAACAAGATGCACGTTTTGATGTGTGACATGTCCAAATAGTCCAAAAATCCTAGGAAGAAAAGTGGTCCAAAAAACTTATGGATATATAAGAGAAAACTAGAAAAGTTGCATTAGCTTGTTTATTAGCAAATGCTAACTGATGAGAATTTAAAAAATAAATAGCAAAGGTTATTACAATATCAAAGGGGATCTTAAAAATCCCAAGTTAGCATATTTCTGCCTCTGCCTTCCTGTGACAGCACACGCTTTCACCAGCCGCTCCCTTATCTAAACTTCTCCCCCATCCTGCTTGCTTTGTGTCTCTATGTTTCTCTATGCTGGCTGCTGCAAGCAAAAATTTTAAAATGGATCTGGTTTCATGGTCACTCAACGCATTGGACAAAGTTTTTTCAACTCTAAGGCTGAAAAAGGGGGAGCTGTCATTCCCGGAGTCGACCCTTCCGGTCAGGTTTACCATGGATTCCTGGCGCGAATGGAAGTGTCATGATTTCTATTTTGTGAGTGTTGGACCCAAATGCAGGAGACGAGAGCCAGGAGCTAAACTAAAACACACTTTATTAATAATAACAAAATAAACAGGCTGACGAGGCAGCAAAATAAGAAAGCAAACTTACTGGAGAACTGAGGTGGGAGCTGGGAGGAGAAGCGGTGAAGGGAAATAATCCAAATATCAAGACGGGGAAAACACAAAGGTATGACGAGCACCGGACGAAGACTCAAACTAAACATGCAGCTTTTATAGTACATGAACACAAAGGAGGGCAATAAACACAAGACACCTGGAGAAGAGAGGGAGAGGAAAACAAGCTACAGCTGAGACACAGGGAGAACAGGAAGCACAGACAATATCAAACTAAAAGCAGAACCGGAAGAACAACGCTGTCAAAATAAAAGCTAAACAGGAAACAGACGAAGGACAAGATGAGGAAGAGGAGCCAGACAACAGAAACAGAAGAGGACATGGGAGAAAAGACAGAGGGAACAATTAACCCCAAAACAAACCCTTAACTAAGCCCTGAGACAAGTAATAAAACCACAGATGAAAACAGGAAGCAAAAACCAACACAACCCAAGCCCAGAGTCACAACAGTAAGATGGTATGCCTTTCTGTTCTGGTTGTCGAAGATGTGGAGGATGTGTACTTATTTGGATTATTGATGGTGGGATACCTGCTGGCTGCCGCTGGTGGTTACCTGACATATCTCCAAATTCTAAAGATGTGGAATGGAGGGGCTGCATCTGGCAACACTTGGGCTAATAGATTCAGAGATCTAGATCACAAACTGGATGCTTTCTCAGAGCAGTACCGCAACCAGCAGGCTGCAAATCTTGAACGGGACTGCAAACTGGCTGATGATGTTCTGGAGCTAGCTAGCTAGCTGGCTAGTCGGCTTTGTTTTTCAAGCTGATGATTGTCTCTCTGAGGTGAAGCAGAATGACACTTCCTCTGTTAGTGATTATATCTGGCCATTCAGTGCATAGAACTGTGGGAGAGGAGTGAGGAAGGGTCGTCTTCCACCTGCAGCGGGAGAACAGAGCACAGAACCAGGCGCACTTCCCTCTGGGAGAGAAGGACAAGGTGACGAGTCTTCTGCCCCGTGAGGCGGGAGGATGAGTGCTGTTGCACAATGCTGAAGATGATGGCTGGCAGTTTTTACATGCTGAAGAGATATATGAGAGCTGGTTCTGGAGCTTTGAAGAGCCTGTAGGTTCTCTCAGAGAGAAAGATCTGAGAAATGCAGAACCTGTTGATGCCCTGTCTATCTTCCTAATTGAAGGTTTCTCGATCTAATTACAACACAGACCAACATGTGTCCACCAGTACTTGACCAGTCAAGTAATGAAGCCCAAATCAAGAGTCCAGGACTGCTATGATGTCACAGTCCAGAAGATGAAAGGATTATTCATTCTGTTTTTGTATAATTTTGCAATTTTTCAACCCAGAGGCTCACGAGGGGAGAAAGCCCTCATGGCCCAATTTGACTCATGCGGCAGGGGTATGTCATGGAACTGTGGAGGGAGTGGAAGATGGTTTGCCTCTCTGTGTTGTTGATTGAGGACATGGAAGATATTTACGTATTTGGATTACCAATATTGGGATTTCTGCTGATTGGAGCTGGAGGTTACCTGATATATTGAGAAATTCTAAAAAAACCAGATAATTGTGCCGTGTCTGGTAACACTCTGACTAAAAGTTTTAGTGAGATTCACCACAAAATGGATATGATTCTTGAACAGAAACACTGGGTGCGGTCTTGGATCTAACTGCAAGGATTGGTGCCAACTTGGAGAAGTTGCAGATTCGGCTCGTTGCAACATCTGTAGCTAAAAAAAACTCTCCAGAACAAATGATAAGCAACAACAAAAAATGTGAAACAGGAAACAAGAAGGGCCTACAAAAAAACAGGAAACCAAACTCTTCTAAAATAAAGGTCACAGGAGAACCCAATAAAACCCTTGCAGAAAACTAAAAACAAACACTAAAGCCTAAAGCCTGCTACAAGCGTGAGCCATCAGCTGAGCTAACCTCATTCGAGGCAGTTTGCTCAGCAGGTATCTCGCTGTGTGCACCTACTTTTCGGTGAGCTTTTGGCCTCATGAGACGTTAAGGTGAAAATTAAACTGGTTTGATATTTTTCCCCTTACGAAGCAAAAGAGTCCCTGTGTGCGCTCACTGTGAGCTGAGCCAAAATATTCAAGTGGCCATAGATTAATGAAAACCACCCCTGACTTTAACCATAGTCATTGATAAATTTGCTTCTCTCTAGGATAGAAGGGTAAAATATATGTATAAAAAGTAGTACACTATGTTACATTGTAATGTTGCGTTTGTTGTTTTCTTTAATCTAAATAAATACATGCTTGTGATTCCTCAGTACATTTTCACTGACTGCTGGTATATATCTAGCCATCATAGTTATAGCGCCCCTGGAGAAAATTCTACCACCCACCAGTGAATGGGACCCAAGACCACCTATTCTGTTTAATGTAGGTTCTAGATAGATGGTTACTGGGTTTGGAGATTATTAAGTCATTTTTAACTTTAAGCAGAGGAGGTGGCCTCAAATTTCTACTTTTGAACACAGACAATATAGTTTTAACTCTTCTCGGGTAGTTTCAAAATGTGAACCATATTACTGCAACATGTTGCAGGTTTATTCTTTTATAATGAATTATATACATCAGTGATCCAAATAAATCTCAGGAGAGATGAATGGGTCAGTGATTCTTTTAATGTGATTGTCTGAACAACAACTTATAGACCTAGAACTTCCAATCCAGGACCACAATTGAAGAAGTGAAGTGAAGCTGAACAAGTCAAGTTGGCTTTTAATCAAAACCTTGAAGATATTACTTACCGACCACATGTCCCAAGGTACAGCTGTCTATAAACAGAGGACAAGTTGTTAATATAGAGAGAATGTCTGCTAATAGAAAAAAATTATCTTAAATAATTCCAGTTAATCTCGATCCAAATCATTAATTACATTACATAAAGGCATGTGATGCATTACAACAATTGTGGCCTTAGGGTACTTTGGGGCTTGATGTCTTCACTGTATGGATGCCATAGACCCAGTGCAGAGGTTGATTGTGATGGATGGGGGTTATCTAGAATCTGATGGGATAAAGGTCAGTAGGCTCTTGGGCAGAAGCCTGGGTAGGCTAGTTGGACTGTTGGGGGTAGGGATAAATGCTAGATGGTGGCCAGTCAGGTACCTTGCCCTGTGCAAAGAGTGTCTCATAACACCAGGGGGAAGTGGGGGAGGAATTCTACCTAAGATAAGCATGTGATGGGGAAGACATTTCCCTTAACTCATTCAGTGCCACTTTCAGATTTCATATCCCCCTCAGTACCAGAAATATTTAGCATTTTTACTGATTTTGAAGGCCCACATAATATTTTCTCCTATGACTGTGAATTCTGAAACCATCATCAGAAAGATTAGTCTTTCTTCTTTCAGCAGAAAAAAATGTTCTACCTTTTTCTGTTATTTAGTAATCTGCAGTACAAAAGAGGAACTTTTATTAAAATCCACACGTTTCAGGACTAAAAGCTGAGATAAAGAGTGTTTTTGTATAAAGAGGTTTTTCAAGCAGATCAGTGACTTTGATGTAAATATTTAATGTTTCAATGATTCATGCAACATCTGAACTATGTTTTACTACTATGAAAGTAAAAAATAAACAGTAAAAAAGTACTTTTGATAGTTTATTTTATGTCTAAAAAGAGTCATTTATAGACAATTTCAACATTTGAAAAAAATGTTAGAAAAAGCAGCAAATTTCTGATTCAGATACTCTTTGTGTGTGTGTGTGTGTGTGTGTGTGCGTGCGCATGTGCACGCGTGAGTGAGTTAGTCAGTCAGTCTGACCCCCCCGGCCATCGGCTTGTCTATCAAAGCTTCATGTGTGTTTTATGCAGCAAATTGTTCTTTATTTTGGTCTCTGCTGCCTGCAGAAGTTTCTAACGGGAGATACTGTTCGGATGAATCCACCTCAGATTCACTGGAATCGCCAGAAGAATCGTCACATCAGGCTGAAGACATGATGAGCCCGACATGAGGAACGGGACCGCGCAGCGTTCGGCACAATACTCTGTCCCGGTAGATCGGACCCGGTGGAAAGGGCCAAGCAGCAGAATACGCGAGTGAGACGTGCTGCTGCAGTAACGTGCTGCTGACACATCCGGTGGAAAGGAGGGGTAAGCAAGGAAGATCTCACCCAGAGAAAAGTACCACTGATCATATGACTAATTACAGCATGTAACGAGTTCATATTCAGCGAGCAGCAGCCCCAGAATGCTTAGTGGGATTTAAGCCAATAAAAGTTGTAGAGACGTCAAGAAGTTAATGGCACTGAATGAGTTAACTACCTGCTCTTGTAGTGCCCCACCATACACACACCTTCCACCTGTATGGATATCACCCACTGTTTTCCACCACCACTGCCCCTCCCACACACCAGCTCTGGAGATCAGTGAGGATAAAGCCTTTCAGCTCGACAAAAACAAAGGAAGGCTCCAGGTTCAGATGGTGTGTGTCCTTCCTGTCTAAAGGTCTGTGCTGAACAGTTGGTCCCATCTTCACAAGCATCTTCAACACCTCAATTCAATTCAAATGTACCAGTTCATAACAAAATAGCCAATTAGGTTGAAGACCCCCACCCCCCCACACACACCTGGATGGTTTGGGAGTTCCAGGTTCATAAGTTGTTGTGACCGCAGTATGAATTAGCTCTTCAGGTGAACCATGGCTAGATGTATAAAAGACACGATGCAATAATATCAAGATCTCAGACCTGCCCTTTATTAGTCTTATGGATTGTTAGATGCAAACTAATTGATTTGATGAAATTGGAGGGATTCTTTGTCTATTGTTGTTTTTTTGGTTTTGGTTACCATGTTTCCTGCAGTTGATTGGGACTCATAGGTTCCACCTGGGAGGAGGAGCACACCTGCTGTTGGAATCAGTGGGAGGGCTTTATAAAGCAGAGCAGAATCTTTCTCAGATGGCTTTTGGGGAAGTTTGCAAAGCACATGTCAGTAGTGTTTTGAGACTTTGGAGATCAAATTGTCAATTTATTGTTGGCTTTCTGTGAGTTTAAGACTTGGTCCATTTATAGTTTGCACAAAAAGATACACCTTTGTTTTCCTCATATCTCCCCCTATGGTTTATTGTTTCCTTCACATTAATATTATTCCGTCTATCCTTTGATAGAATCAGTGGGTAGTAGTGTGGATTTTGTTCTCATTACTACCTTTTAGAACCCATTTGTACACTTTGGTTCTGGAGTTTGGGTGTGGTTGTGGGCTGTTTTGTTAGTTTTCCGATTATACGACAACAAGCCTGAGTCACACTTGGGTTTTGCTTTTGGGAAAACGTAACATTAGCTTAAACATCAAAAGACATGCTTTAAAAACATTATTATCAAAATGGGGAGGATGAACTCAACCTGGGTGTCTACTGTCTCCTGTAGTAGGAGTGCTGAATGAGTATAGGTTTTCCTTTAGGGTGGGACTGGGTAGGCAGCCTCGGGCTCTGTTAGTCATAGTGTAGCTGCTGCTTGGTTCCCCTGCCTTTGGTTGACTACAAGAAACGAGGGTTTCATGTCTTTGTGGTTCTTTCTGAAGTATTAACCTGTAATATGAAACATTTTATATCTAAAATTCATTAGGAAATACTAATTAACAGACCTTTCAATCTGTCTGCGTCAAGATTTGGCTGGTTTCAGCTAAAACTCATTAATATTCATTAATGCGAGTTTGCTGGACTCAGATTGGCTAACAAACTACCCTATGAGAGCAAGGCTTCCTGTTTCTTGCCCCACTGCGCATGGCAACAGCACAACGAGTCTCTTCTGGTTTGATACGTGTTTATGCTAACAGCTTTTAGCCAGCAGCATGCTAGGTGTGGTTTCAACTGCAGGAGCTGATGAATACTAACGAACAAAGGAGTTGTGATGAAGCAGATACAGGCTGTTAGAACTCGGGAGAACTCGGGTTTTATCACCACCTGCGTAGTTTGAGAGATTAAAACTGAAAGAGAAGTTATTGACCTGTTTTCACCCACTATGAAGGTAAGAACACCTGTGGAGCTAAAATATTCAACAGAAACCTCAGAAAACCTGTTTTTAATGGAAGGGACTCTTTAAGATGTAGTGTTCAGCTGAGTCTGGACATGAAGATCTGGCTCTCCTGTGATGTGCCACAGACAACATAGGAGAGCCAGATCTGATTTAAAAAACAATCCAAACTGTAAAACAGTTGACTACAATAACCTCGCATAAACAAGTGTCAGGGAACAAAGACTCAGATACGGTGGGTGTGTCAACCTACCATTGATTCTTACCAGCTAATTCATACTACAGTCACAACAATTTATAAACCTGGAACTCCCAAATTTGAATTGGATCAGAACTGAAGAAGCCTTTTCGATGAAAGGTGAACTGCATTTAATTGAAAAAACAGAAGTTCAGCTGACCTTTCTAAAAACATTTTAGATCAACATGTCCTGGATAACTCAGAATCTACACAAACCTTTTCTTTTTTTTTCACCAGACATATTAATGTGTGTTTTGGTTTTGTTGTGTGGAGCACCTGAGGGATTGGTGAAACACTGTCATCTGGCTGGAAAGCATCAAAGTCGAGGTCAAGGAGAGATTCTCCAGGCCGTTCATTGGGCTGTGGACAAGAAAAGAATGAAAACTGGTGTGTGGCAACACAGTGCACATTAACAGTATTCATTTCATATCATACCAATGATGGTGATGGTGCGGGTAGAAATTCTCCACCAAACAAGTCAATAATCTGGTCTTCTGCCACTTCTTTGGTGGGTGTGACTTTAGGTGGTGGAGGAACTGGTGGTCCCTTTTTAGCCTGACAAAAAACACAACAGTCTGTTACTAGGTGGCTATTTTTCCTCTGAATTCCACTTTGAAAACTAACATCATTTTTTTTAAGACAGATCAAAATCAGAATCTGTCAGAAGTAAAACATCCTCAAGAAGACATTCAACAACATTCAATTACATTAAAGTATAATATTAATGTTACACTATTGTTCTATTGATACAATGCAAAAAGAGCAGTGTAAAAAGAGTTAGCTAAACAAATTACCTACAGGACGTACAACTATAACCACAAACTGACTACAGACATTTCAGTATTATGAGATCTACAACAAACAAACAAATCTTTATAATGAATGTTTAACATCCAGCTGGTGTAAAGTCAAATATGTTATTGGTTAGAATATTGAAGTTCATGTTTTTTTATTGAAACTCATCATGTAAATGAAATTCTATACAATTAAATTCACTTTGGTTGAGATTGTAATGACACAGTAAAACTTATCACGGAAAAAAGCAACAGACGAGGTTTTTGTGACATGGTTGGTGGAGGATAAGCAGAGCTGAATGGATATGTAAAAATATTTAAAGTGCAACTCATCCCCCTTCAGATTACATTCCATCCCACACTCCCTATTTAAAAAAACCTCAAAAGGAGGCATTGCTTGGAGGACCAGTACACACGCAGCGGGAGGTGGCGGGCTGGGCTGTGACTGACATGTGGCACTGCTTGACACAGATGGCCAGCCACCAGAGAGGGAACAGATGAAAATGGAGGGAACCACTTCTGTGGACGAGTTGAGCGGCTCTGATCTGTATCATTTCAAGCCTGCAGCGGCTTAGAATGGGGCCCACATTGTTGTTAGCCAGAGCTAAAGCTAAATTTTGATTAGTTTGAGTAATATCTGATAAAAGCTGTAAACACTTGCCATTCAAACTCCACCTTGCTACGGAGGTGTAGCTGAGACTGAGCTTCTTTTATACTCCACAGCAGCAGAATGATGACATCATGTATAAAGGAAATAAGGTCTCAGCCAATAGCAATGCTTGGGTGTTCCTCAAAGCCAAGGAACCTTGCCTTGATGCCTTGGTCCCGCCCTGGTTGCCTAGGAGATACGTCATCGGGACCTGCCAAGGCGCGTTCCAATGTTCATGTGCTACCGAGGCATCTGTACTCGGTTTGCCCGTTGTTTAGCTAACATACCAAGGATACATGGGACGTGCCTTGATGCCTTCCCTCGGTCACAAATTTCCCAGAATACATCGCGGTATTTTCAAAAAAGGCAAATTTCCTGTTTAAATGTAAGTTAACTGATTGTTGCTATCGGGCTTATATTTAAAATGTTTTTGGTTTTTTTAAATCCAAAGCAGTCATGTGGTTGGTTAGTTGCTTTGTAGTTGCAGCTTCGATGGCTAGAAGGTATTAACTCGCTTGCACATTTATTTTATATTTATTAACATTTCTAGCTCCATGGGCGATGGGCGAGACGTAAACAGTGCGCGTGAGCAGGCAGCCGTGGTCACGTGAGGGAAGTCTGTTCCAGTGTCCTCGTAAGCAAAACGCCTCCTCTACCAAGGCAGTGCCCCGGTAAGCAAGATGCCTCGCCTACTAAGGCACTGCCTCGGTAGGCAAGGTTCCTTGACATTGAGAAACACCCTGTGTTCAAATGCAGTGTTCAAATTCAAATGCAGTGTAACGTAACGAAGAGGGCGCTCCACTAACGGTTTTTGATAGAGAATTAATCCATCCATTTTCTAAACCTGCCTCTTCCTTTTCAGGTTCGCAGGGAGCTGGTGCCAATCTCCAGCAGTCTTTGGGCGAGAGACGGGGGACACCTTGGACAGATCGCCAGTCCATCACAGGGCCACACATAGACAAATAACCACTTACATACACACTCACTCTAGGAACTATTTAGAGTTACCAATTAACCTCTTGCATGTTTCTGGACTATGGGAGAGAGCCGGAGTCCCTGGAGAAAACCCACATGCACTGGGAGAACATGCAAACTCCATGCAGAAAGGCCCCAGCCCAGAATCGAACCCAGGACCTTCCAACTGCACCACCATGCAGAACCAGAAAACTGATCTTTTTTTTTAAATGTGCTAAAATATAAAAAGAAAATACCCAGTAATGTAGACAGCACTATTAGATACTCATTTATACAGTTTATAAATGATTTATACAGTTTATCAGCAAAAGTTGATTTAGGGGTGAGTTGTGCTTTAACAACTGTAGCTGCACCTCACTGTGTTGAAACTAGAGATCATGTAAACAGCTGTGCCAACCTTTGAGCCCTCACTATTTTTTTCTTTGCTTGATGCCTGAACTTGTGTTAAATTTACAATATGTAATAATTAGACCTTGTTGCCAAATTTGAATCCAGCAGTTCATGTAGAAAAAAAAAAAGTCTACTCTCAGCCACTCACCCCCTCCCCTCCCTGATTTTTGGTTGAGTTGCCAGTTCTGATGTTGATCCTTGTTTTGTAATTGTATTTGTTTAATTTTGTGAATGTCTGAAAACCTATTTGTTCAGCGTTGAGTTTTCTTAAGTGCAGCTCAGCTGATCAGTTGGAAGGATGTGGTGGTTTCTTACTTTTTGCTACTGGCCGTTGTGGAATTATAGCTGATAGGGTAGAGAAAGGACATCAATTATACACGTTCATTCTTTAAAGATCTTTTCTGTGTTACTTATGTGTGCAGGTGCTCATGCAGGCCTCGCTATCTGATTATTTTAGTTACATGCTCTTTCTTTCCCACTGCTGTTTCCCAGAACCTCCTGTTTCTAATCCAAGGTCACTGTTAAACAGCTACAGGTGGCTCCACTGATTTGGGAGTGACGATTTACTGTTATCTGTTCTGTGTCTAATGAGAATAAAAAGACTGAGCTGGGTGAAGTGGTCAGAGGTGGTGCCAGAAGGAAGCTGACACACTCTCCCCAGCTGGGTTATTGAACCAACCTTCTTGAGTGATCGTATTTCTTATATTTATAATAATGGAAGGTTTTGATAGAATAAGGAAAAAACATAACAATAGCTGCTTGTGTTTAAGACTTGGCAGCCTTGCAGACTCGTTATGGAACCAGGAAGTCTGGACGTGTAATGAATGATTCTGGTCCAGGCTAGCTTTTTTAAAATGACAGAAACTAGAGACCACCCAGCTGACTGAGATCAAGATCTGTTACAATTTGACTTTATTTTCAACATCGACTGTTGTGTGAGTATTTCACTGTAAAATTCTTACATACTGTACCTTTAACATTAACTCATTACTAGAATCACAAGAGATATTTGTTTCTTTGTTTAGAACCTCCAGAATTTAGTATATTTAAACAGAAATTTGATCAATTTGGTCTTTGGCAGCAGGATCTCACATGGTTCTTCCAATGGATGATCAGTGAGACTGAACTCTACAGAGAAAAGAGGACAGAAGGTTGTAAACAAGGATGGTTTCCAAGACATCGTTGCACCATAAGAACCTGCTGTTGTTTCAGACAAAATGAGCTTTCACTTTCAATTCAGTATGACCAGTCATATTTAACCAGAAAAATATGTGTTTACATAGTAATAATAACAACAACTATTATTATTATTATGATTAAGTCTTACAAAGTTCAACCACACCTCCGTGTGGTGCAGGATGAGCAACGTAGACATGGCAAGTCAGTCATGATTGTAGCTAACAAGGTCTTGACAACATCTCACAATGAGTCAAACAACTAGAAATCCACACTGCATTGCTTGTTGCACAGGTCACCAAGGAGCACGTCATTTAGTGAGGAACCAGGCTGGTGGTGAAAGGTGGACTACTGGAAAAAAACTCCACCCACCCCCCAAAAGAGGGTGTTTTTGCTTTTAAATTCAGACAAGACAGAGGTTGTGACTTTTGGACCTGAGAACCTTATAGGAACAAGTTGTGTAGTCAGTTTACTTTAGGTGCATTAATTTATCCTCCAACAAGAAGGTAAAGAACCTGGTGTGTCTTTGACCAGGACATGTCCTTTAGTTCTCATATAAAACCTGTTACCATGACGACCTACTTCCACCTGCGTAATGTTGCTAAAATTAGGAGCATTTTGAATCAAAGTGATGCAGAAACTTTAGTTCATGTATTTATTACTTCTAGACTTGATTACTGTAATTCATTATTATCGGGATGTTCTAATAGTTCTGTTAAAGACCTCCAGCTGAGAGTTCTGATGAGAGTTAGAAGGAGAGACCATATTTCTCCTGTTTTAGCATCACTTCATTTGCTCCCTGTAAAATCTCACATATAAAGATCTAAACAATCAGGATCCATCTGATATTAAAGATCTTATTGTTCCAGATGTTCCTAACAGAACACTCTCAGACTGCAGGTCTGCTTCTGGTTCCTAGAGGTTCTAAAAGTAGAACAGGAGGAAGAGCTTTTAGTTATCAGGCTCCTCTCCTGTAGAACCAGCTTCCACTTGTAATCCATCAAACAGAAACTCTGTTAGCTTAGCTTCTCCTGATCCATCCCTTTAGTTATGCTGCTATAGTCTCAGACTGCTGGAGGTTCTCCTGATCCATCCCTTTAGTTATGCTGCTATAGTCTCAGACTGCTGGAGGACATATTGACCACATGTCTTCACTCTGCTGTCTCTCTTTACTCTTCATGTTTGTATTAATTGTTACTGCTGCCATTAACTGTTTACTACTACTACTACTACTACTACTACTACTGTCATTTAGCAGACGCTTTTATCCAAAGCGACTTACATTGAGAGAACATACAAGCAAGAATTCAAAGAGAAGGAAACAATATAAGGAGGCGGACTGTTTGGAGTCCAGTTTAATTCCGACGCTGATACATCAAGTGCGGTTTTTTTTGTTTTTTAGTGAGAGATAAATTCTCAAATCGCTATCATAAATCATAAATCAATTCCTCATTAAGACTGAAAGTGTTCTTTAAAGAGGTGAGTCTTAAGTCTGCTCTTAAAAGTAGCTGCCGACTCTGAGGATCGGACCGAGTTTGGTAGGTCATTCCACCATCGGGGGACAACAGAGGAGAAGAGTTTGGAACATGATCTCATGCCACGTTGTGGTGGAAGCGCTAGGCGTCTTTCAGCGGCTGAGCGTAGCTGACGCGTGGGAATGTAGGTTTGGATGAAGGAGTGAAGGTAGGTAGGAGCTGTGTGTGTTAGAGTCTGGTAAGCCAGAAGCAGAGCTTTGTATTTGATGCGTGCTGCAACTGGAAGCCAGTGCAGAGAAATGAGCAGCGGAGTGACATGAGCCCTCTTGGGCTGGTTGAAGACCAGACGTGCTGCTGCGTTCTGTTTCTCTGTTTATCTTTCTATAGACGTGACGACTGGTCCAGATCCATCAGTGTTCGTCTCTTTCCTGTCAGCTCAGACCCCAGTCGGCCATCCTGAGCCGGGTTCTGGTTCTGGTTCTGGTTCTGGTTCTGCTAGAGGTTTCTTCCTGTTAAAAGGGAGTTGTTCCTTTCCACTGTCTCCAATCGTGCTGCTCAGGATGGAGGATTGATCTGAACTAACAATTCAACCCAATCAGCTGTTTCTTTAGATAGAAATTTTTTTATTATTAATTGGTTGATTTTTCTGTGAAGTGCCTTGAAATGACTTTGTCATGAACTGGAACTTTATAAATAAATAAACTTGAAACTATGTTGTCCTTACCAACACATTTTCTAAATAACAATAAAATACCAAAATGGCAGTTTATGTTTGAGAAGTTTTCCTGCTGTGATCAGATTCACTGTGTCATTAAACCTTTTTAACACCAGCTGGTGATCCAAACTGAACACAGAACATTTACGTGTATGGAGGCTACTATGTACAGTCTGAACCAGAACACCAATGAAACAAAGCTGTCACACAAAGACATGTTGACACAGACCCACAGAGACACTGACAAATGACACAGAACTTCAGTTTCATGTTGACTCACCAATTAACAGACAAAAGTGAGCAGAAAAAAAAACAGTCACAGAGATTTACTGTGGAATTCGAACACTCAGACTTAAGTCATAATCATTGATCAATCATTGTTATACACCACATGAGTTAAATAAAAGGAACCCTGACCTTTTGCTTACTTTTTGAAAACCTTTCAACCTCCCTTCCCCAAAAAAGACTGCTTTAGCTGATTCTGGATCAGGAGTTCCAGGCTCAAGGTATTGTTGGGATGTTATAGTAGTCTCAACAAGATGAGACAAAAGTGTGAATAATAATCTCCAGCTCTGTTATTCACCAGATTATGTCATTTAGATCTGTTACATATGGACCGAAGTGTCTCCATGTTGAGACAAAACAGCAGCTGGATTTTGACTGTGGCCTCGACTTGTTGCCAACAGAGTTTGTTTACAGATGGTGCAGCTCACAGATAGTTCTGACACCCAGTCAAGTCACATGATCTGTCCAGTTGGCGCCCGAGAGGCGACACATTAAATTAAAACTACTGATCTACAGGAAGTGTCCCCCCAACCCCCCCTTCCCCCACTATGATGGGTCAGGGAGTCAAGGCTAAAGCTATAATATTAGGGAACAAGAAATCAGGGACCGTATTCACAAAGAATCTTAGGGCTAAAAGTAGGTCCTAACTGGCGAATTTAGGAGTAACTCCTAAAAAATGTGGGCGTGTCACTCCTAAATTTAGGACTCCTAGTTTCATAAGATAAAAGTAATTCACAACCACTTTTAGGCCTAAAAGTAGCTCCTAAGTCTGGGAGTCCTAAAAGAAGTCAAGAGGACTCCTAACTCCCTAATGGTGCGTTCACACCGGCCACTTTGTCAACGTCAAGCAACGCTGATAACGCTCCAAATTTGACGTTTGAAGTTGAAGCTCATAACGCCTGCCAGTCAGAGCGCATAGGCGTTAAAGCTCGTAAAGCCTGACCGAAAAAGAGTGCGAAGGCGGGGCTTCCTTTGTTATCGGATGTTCGGAGCTATGGCGGCTCATATTGAGACAGTGGCTTGGATTTATTTACTTCATAGATCTAGACAACGTCGACGTCGGGTGCATCAGCGCCGTTTGTGGATACACCCCATTCTTCAAATGCGTTCTGAGTTTGGTGAGTTTAACCATTTGCTCCAGGAGCTACGTTTGGATGAGGTTCATTTATCTTCCATTTTGGCTGATCCCGCTTCTTTCCGGCTACGTGCTGTGACGTCTTACGTCACTACGATGAGACGCTCTGATTGGTTGACATGCCGCTTCAAGAGCGTTATCAACGTCAAAAGTTCAGCTAGCTGAACTTTGACCTTTTCTAGCTTTTCAAGCGTCAATGCCTGAAACGCTAGAAAAGCTTGAAAAGTTGCCGCTCATAACGCTCACAAAGCGCCGCAGAGCCGTTGACGTCTGTCTGACGCCCGTCCACCATAGACTTTACATATAAACTTGCCCTTTATGAAGTTGATGGTTGGGCCGGTGTGAACGCACCATTAGACCTCTTCACAAAGACTCCCAAAATAGCTGCGGCCAGACGCAATGTCTGGACACTCTGGATGATTCTGAATTGACCAAACGATACTGACTAAATCGTGAAGGTATTGAACTTTTTGTAGATTTGATGCAGGATGCAATCACATCTCCAACTAAACGTAACAACCCGATCAGTCCAGAAATTAAATGTTTAGCGACGCTAAGATATTTAGCCATGGAAGAAGAAAACATGCACGTGCACCCATGCCTTCCTTTTCCTCTCTATTTGTAATCCCGGCTCCGAATCGCCCTTTGAGGACCGTCCTCCTCTCCAGTACCAACTGTGCCAGTAGTAATAATTGGTCCATCGGTCCATCCTCATTTTCAGTTCACGAGGTGCTTTTCACGGTAGTGGAGTGGGGGGGTCTATTTAAGATGTGGCTGATGTGCTCATTAGACAGCCTGATTGTTTACAGCCTACTTGCAATCACTCACTTAATATGATCCATCCATCCATTATCTATACCGCTTTCATCCAATTCAGGGTCGCGTGGATTCTAGCTATCAGCAGGCGTTAGGCAGGTACACCCTGGATAGGAAGCCAGTCTGTTGCATAATATGATGCATTTCACATTTTTAAACTTCACCCTCTCTGTAAGTAGGTTATTGTGTGTAAGTTGTACTAAGTGTCTCGTGGCCGACACAAAGATGTCATCATGAATTATTTCTGCTATTTGCGCTGTTCAGAATTACGCTTTTATCGACATTGAAGTTTTCCATTTTCTGGTTTCACACGTGTCATTCAACAACCAATCACACTGCTGTCCGGCTATTTACTCATGCATAGGAAACGACGTTTCCATAGCAAAAGGACGTCACTCTTAGATTACTTTTAAGGATTTGTCCTACGTAAAAGTAGCTCTTAGTGCGTTTGTGAATAGGTTTTAGACAACAACTCCTACGTAAGACCTTTTAGCGCGAGTTAGGAGTAACACCTAGCGGTAAGATAAGAGTCTTTGTGAATACGGCCCACGGGCTCTTGTTCTCCACGGGGGCCATCTGACGTGGCTTCCAGGAATAAAAAAAGAAAATCAAAATTCTCTCTCTCTGTGATCCTTGTTAATGTTAACCATCATGTTGGGTTTCAGTGTGTTACCGAGGTCATGTGTGACAAATACGTTTCTCAGTTAGAAAAAACAAGCCCCTGATCAATTCTGACAGCAGATAAACCCAGGATACTGAGGTTTGATTGGACAGATGTGTTTAACTAATTCATTGCCATTAACGTCTCTACAGCTTTTATTGGCTTAAATCCCGCAAAGCATTCTGGGGCAGCTGCTCGCTGAATTTGAACTTATTACAGGCTGTATTTAGCCATATGATCCAGGAGGGGGCAGTGGTGCACTTCTCTGGGTGAGATCTTCCTTTCTTACCCTGTTATAAAGGCATGTGGAGCGGGGGCGGAGCCAGGTGATCAGAACGAGAGACAAACATGGCGGAATGGAGAATCAGAGTCTGGAAAGCGGCTGGGAAGCGATCTCATTGTTTGGAGTTATTACAAAAAAGTATAGAATCGATGGAATTGAGAAGGTGGTGGAGGCGATAATATAAATAAAATCCCCCCAGCGCCAGAGTCCGATCTACCTGGACCGAGTATTGTGCCGAATGCTGCGCGGTCCCGTGCCTCACGTCGGGCTTGTCATATCTTCAGCCTGACGTTGAGGTTCTTCTGGTGATTCTAGTGAAGCTGAGGTGGATTTATCCGACTAGTATCTGCTGTTAGGATCTTCTAAAGGCAGCAGGGAGCAAAATAAAGAACGATTGACTGTATAAAACACACGGTAAGTGTTGATAGACAAACCGATGGTTGTTACTTTGGAGAAAAGTACTTTTTTACTTTCATAGTAGTAAAACATAGTTCAGATGTTGCATGAATCATTGAAACATTAAATATTTACATCAAAGTCACTGATCTGCTTGAAAAACCTCTTTATACAAAAACACTCTTTATCTCAGCTTTTAGTCCTGAAACGTGTGGATTTTAATAAAAGTTCCTCTTTTCTACTGCAGATTACTAAATAACAGAGTTAGAAACATTTTTTTTTCTTTTTGCTTTTGAAAGAAGAAAGACTAAATTTCTTGCTGATGGTTTCAGAATTCACACAGTCATAGGAGAAAATATTCTGTGGGCCTTCAACAATCAGTAAAAACGTTAAATATCTGGTTCTGAGGGGGACATGAAATCTGAAAGTGGAACTGAATGAGTTAATACACCAAATGTTTGCTTCAATATGACTACAAAACTAACTATTCTTAGGAGGAATGGATGGGTCAGTGATTCTGTTCATGCTTTTATCCCAACAACAACTTTTCAACCTGGAATTCCCGACCACTCAGAACTGATAAAGGCTGTTGGATGAGAGACGCAATGTTTTCAAGAACCAAAAAAGTAGTCCAGTTACTTTTAATTTAACTCTTAGGATCTACTGTCAAGCATTAATATTATTAATCACTTTAGGATTCATCAATATTTTCCATCAATTTTATGGAGTTGTGATCGCTTGTCATTCTGAATCAATATTCAATATTCAACTTCCTTTAATCATGTCTTTTACAATTTCATTAATTTTCCATGTTTATTCAACTGGATGTGGACCCAGGTGAAATGTGATCATCTGAAAGGAGATTTACCTGTATCGGGGATTTGGGCCGAGGTGGTCCAGGTGAAACAGGGCGGAGCATGTGATTGGAGTCAGTATTTGGACTCTCAGGTGGGCTTTCATCTTCTGGAGGTGATGGAGTTCTTTCAAGACGCAACGGTCCAGAATCACTGAGGAACAAGTCATAGACATCCTGGTTATGGGCTTAGTGAACGTTTCTTGTTATTGGGTCATTGTATCTTTTGTAATTTGAGTTATCTCTTTCAATTATTTCAGTTCATATTTATCCAGAACCAGGTGATAACAAAGGTCATGTCAAGGCACTCTGAAGAAACAAGTCCAATTCACATCAATACCCTGGTTCTTCCAGATCTATGTGTAGCTCCACGTGTCCACTCGGTGCTACACACTGATCTGGAACTGCTCCGTCGGAAAGCGTCTAAAAAAGGGGAGGAACATCTGGTAAATTATTTAAAGCTGATTGGTGGATGAGCCACCAAGTATCTGTCTATCATGATTTGTCTTTATCCAATCAGAGTAAATCAAGTTGTTGTAAATCCAGTCGGTAGTAAAACAAACACATCGTTACCACCAAGAAATCGTCTCTAGTCCTAAAATAGATTCAATAACTGCTTTTATGTTTACATCCACCAGCAGCCATGTTTGTTTTACTTTACCTGTCAATCATACCTGAACACCCGCCCCAAAGCACAATGCTGACACATGATTGGTCTGAACCACCAGTGGAGTCAGACGGTTTAGTTGGAGCAGAACAAGATGGATTTTAGTGGGTTTAGAAAACTCCAAATCTCACAAGAATCCATCTTGCAGCTCAAGGTTAGGACTCACAGACAGCTTCATGAATACATTTTAAGCAATTAGATCTGTCCTTATGTTCCCTGTCCATATTTTCCTCCAGTTGTTAGTCTCCTCCTGGAACAACAGTCCCTGCACACCTGCAATTCCAGCAAATATTGCTACGTCTTTGGGACGGGAGCAGGACCTTTTTTTTTCTAGAAAAAACATTTTGGATTACTCAGAGTTCCCACTGAACATTGATACACTCAGAGCCTAAAATTACCTCGGGGCTCCTTGGATGGTGAATATTTTGTCTGAGTGTTGTTCTCCAAGTTTGGTCATGACTTCATACAGCTCCCTGCACACCTGGAAGGTTAAATGAAACAAGTGCTGCTCTGTCAATATTCATCAGAGACTTTCAATGAAAATGAAAAACAAATGATGAACTCACCTGTGAGATCTCACGATGAAACTTTGCCTCCAAACGTGTCACACTTTTAAAAGTAGTGATGTAGAAACTTACTCGGCTGCAAAGAACAAAACAAAATACATTGTTCATAAGAAAAGTCCAACTGTATATAGGATCTCCTTCATAGGTGTTACTCAGAGCTAAAACATCTTTATTCTGGTTCAATCACTTTGACTCAGTTTCTGTCTATCAAAACAAAGACAGAATATCTTGAGGAAGGTTCTTACTGAGTGTTAAAAAATCATCTTGCTTTTGATTCTTTCTAAACTCAGACTTCTTGAGAGGTGTATTACCTGTAGCTGACACGCCTGAGTTTAGAAAGAACCAAAAGCAAACAGACAGAATATGTTGTAATGGGTTGCTTCAGTAATTCAAAAATCACTGCAAACAGGTTTTTTTGTGCCATCTTGTACTCAATGCACCTAACTCCAGGGAACAACATAATTGTAGAAAATAGGTGGAGAAGACAGACATGTAAAGATAAAGAGACATTAGAAGACAGACAGCAGAGACATTCAGCAGCATCGTGTCTAATTGATGTTTGAAGCTGTTTATAAAGATAAAATCTCATTATTTCATGAGAGAAGAAGTTATTTCTACATTAAACATGTTTGTTTAACATGGTGATGGTCTGGAGGAAGTTTTGTTTCAAACTATTGACTCTGTCCTCAACACCACACTATCAACTTGTCTGGGGAGCTCAACTGAAGGGTGTGAAAACATCAGGGCCCACATTACTGCACCTCTTGTTGATCCCTCCATCCCTAACACTTGCTCGTCTGTCTTTGATCAGTTTGAACCTGTTACTTTTTGTTCTTTGGAGGAATTAATTAGTTCTATGAAACCACAAAGAGGTCTGTAGTACCCTGGCACCATATGTGCTCCATATTTTAAATACTTGTTTGGTAAAGTGAGTTGAGTCTGTAAGTTTTAAACCTGGCTTGGATTCATCAGGTCAATCTTTAAACTCCACTTTCTTTCAAAAGTTATGGAGAAAATAGTTTACACCCAACTGAAATTATTTTGAGATGAACACAGTGTACTTGAGATGTTTCAATCTAGTTTTAAAAACCATCCCAGCACTGAGTCAGCACTGTTGAGGGTCTTAAATGATGTCTTTCTGGACACAGACAGTGGTCACTGTTGTTTTGGTTCTGTTGGATTTGACAGCTGCCTCCGATACTGTGGATCACTAGATTCTCTTGTCTCACTTAGAGAGCTGGGTTGGGATAAAGGGCACAGCCTTGCATTGGTTCAGGTCCTATTTAATAAATAGAAGTTTCAGTGTCCAGATTGGATCTGCTTAGTCTTCTCTAGCACCTCTCATGTGTAAAGTACCTCAGGGCTCTATTCAAAGACCTCGTCTCTTCTCTCTGTACCTCCTTCCTGTTGGCTCCATTCTGAGGAAGTACAATATTGCTTTCCACTTTAATGATGATGACAGTCAAATCTACTATGTCCCCCCCAAACCAGCATAATGCTCACTCTGTCAACCTCCTACTTGAGTGCATCAGAAGACGCTTTCTGATCTTCAGCTGGTCAGGAGGAACTGGTGCTCACAAGGGAGAACACATCACCCCAATTTTAGCATCTCTTCATATAAATGCCATTCTTGCACAATCCTCATCTGCAGACTTCATGTATACAGTGGGGCAAAAAAGTATTTAGTCAGCCACCAATTGTGTAAGTTCTCCCACTTAAAAAGATCAGAGAGGCCTGTAATTTTCATCATAGGTATACCTCAACTATGAGAGACAAAATGAGGAAAAAAAATCCAGAAAATCACATTGTCTGATTTTTAAAGAATTTATTTGCAAATTATGGTGGAAAATAAGTATTTGGTCAATAACAAAAGTTAATCTCAATACTTTGTTATATAGCCTTTGTTGGCAATGACAGAGGTCAAACGTTTTCTGTAAGTCTTCACAAGGTTTTCACACACTGTTGCTGGTATTTTGGCCCATTCCTCCATGCAGATCTCCTCTAGAGCAGTGATGTTTTGGGGCTGACGCTGGGCAACACGGACTTTCAACTCCCTCCAGAGATTTTCTATGGGGTTGAGATCTGGAGACTGGCTAGGCCACTCCAGGACCTTGAAATGCTTCTTACGAAGCCACTCCTTCGTTGCCCGGGCGGTGTGTTTGGGATCATTGTCATGCTGAAAGACCCAGCCACGTCTCATTTTCAATGCCCTTGCTGATGGAAGGAGGTTTTCACTCAAAATCTTACGATACATGGCCCCATTCATTCTTTCCTTTACACGGATCAGTCGTCCTGGTCCCCTTGCAGAAAAACAGCCCCAAAGCATGATGTTTCCACCCCCATGCTTTACAGTAGGTATGGTGTTCTTTGGATCCAACTCAGCATTCTTTCCCCTCCAAACACGACAAGTTGAGTTTCTACCAAAAAGTTCTATTTTGGTTTCATCTGACCATATGATGTTCTCCCAATCCTCTTCTGGATCATCCAAATGCTCTCTAGCAAACCGCAGACGGGCCTGGACGTGTCCTGGCTTCAGCAGGGGGACACGTCTGGCACTGCAGGATTTGAGTCCCTGGCGGCGTAGTGTGTTACTGATGGTAGCCTTTGTTACTTTGGTCCCAGCTCTCTGCAGGTCATTCACTAGGTCCCTCCGTGTGGTTCTGGGATTTTTGCTCACCGTTCTTGTGATCATTTTGACCCCACGGGGTGAGATCTTGCGTGGAGCCCCAGATCGAGGGAGATTATCAGTGGTCTTGTATGTCTTCCATTTTCTAATAATTGCTCCCACAGTTGATTTCTTCACACCAAGCTGCTTACCTATTGCAGATTCAGTCTTCCCAGCCTGGTGAAGGTCTACAATTTTGTTTCTGGTGTCCTTTGACAGCTCTTTGGTCTTGGCCATAGTGGAGTTTGGAGCGTGACTGTTTGAAGTCT
>SSNP01000175.1:834811-866044 GCA_006937955.1 Pachypanchax playfairii | reverse complement strand
ATGTATTGTGTATATAATATAATAAAGTGGCCGGTGAGTGTATATACACTCACCGGCCACTTTATTAGGTACACCTGTCCAACTGCTCGTTAACACTTAATTTCTAATCAGCCAATCACATGGCGGCAACTCAGTGCATTTAGGCATGTACACATGGTCAAGACAATCTCCTGCAGTTCAAACCGAGCATCAGTATGGGGAAGAAAGGTGATTTGAGTGACTTTGAACGTGGCATGGTTGTTGGTGCCAGAATGGCTGGTCTGAGTATTTCAGAAACTGCTGATCTACTGGGATTTTCATGCACAACCATCTCTAGGGTTTACAGAGAATGGTCCGAAAAAGAAAAAATATCCAGTGAACAACATGAAAGCATGGATCCATCCTGCCTTGTATCAACGGTTCAGGCTGGTGGTGGTGGTGTAATGGTGTGGGGAATATTTTCTTGGCACTCTTTGGGCCCCTTGGTACCAATTGAGCATCGTTACAACGCCACAGCCTACCTGAGTATTGTTGCTGACCATGTCCATCCCTTTATGACCACAATGTACCCAACTTCTGATGGCTACTTTCAGCAGGATAATGCACCATGTCATAAAGCTGGAATCATCTCGGACTGGTTTCTTGAACATGACAATGAGTTCACTGTACTCAAATGGCCTCCACAGTCACCAGATCTCAATCCAATACAGCATCTTTGGGATGTGGTGGAACGGGAGATTCGCATCATGGATGTGCAGCCGACAAATCTGCGCCAACTGTGTGATGCCATCATGTCAATATGGACCAAACTCTCTGAGGAATGCTTCCAGCACCTTGTTGAATCTATGCCACGAAGAATTGAGGCAGTTCTGAAGGCAAAAGGGGGTCCAACCCGTTACTAGCATGGTGTACCTAATAAAGTGGCCGGTGAGTGTGTATATATATATATATATATATATATATATATATATATATATATATAGGTATTCATATATTCATATACTAATGTTCATTCACTCCTATATTTTGTATATATATCCATACCATTCATTGCATATTTTTCTAATATTTTTTATTCTTTATATATTTCCTTATTTCTTGTATTGTAAACCACTATTGCTTGTAAAGCTTGCACATAAGAATTTCACTCACATGTACAGTACCAGCGTACCAGTAATGTGATGTGACAATAAAAGTGATTTAAATTGATTGCCTGCCAGTGCATTTTAGAATAGATTTTAATCTTCTTTTATTTGCTTTTAAGACCTGCAGCCTGAATCGCAATGAAAATTCTCATAAATTCTCTCCACTGAGTTCACTGAGTGGCAATACAGCTATACGGACTTCTTTCGTTCTTCTGCTTTTATTATGCATATAAACCAATTGGGCTGTCTAATAAAAATAAATAAATAAAACGGTTTAACTGCTTTTTCAGTTTGATTCAGTTGCACTGTTTGCACGAACTGCATGTTTTCATTGCAGCAGTTCAACTTCTTTTCTTTTGATCACCACAAATTTAATTAGAGATATGTTTGTCTAGTTACTGTTGCAAAATGTTCGCTGCTGGTTTTCCCTGGTGATAAATCACTGATGTTTTTTGTAAAGTCCTGCCGCCACCCTGCTTTGATGCTCTGTTTACTGTTGCACATAATGACAGTGTTGGCAGTGAGTTCTGGCGCACAGAGAGGGTGAAGGGTTAGGCATTGTTTGCATTTTAATGATTCCAATTTCAATTCTCACTATTGATTCCTGTTCTAAATGATTCTCAATTCAGATTCTTTGAGGTGCAAGAGAGAGAGAGAAAATATATATATATACACACATTTATTTTTTTTTTTCATTTGACACATTGCCAGGTTACTTGAAAGTTTAATTTGGTTGCCTAAATTTGGACGAGTCTACATCGCTAAGGGGATGCAGTGTTTATACCGCATACCGTTACTTTTCTGTGGCACTCTACAATTTGCTCCGCGGACAGCTTTTCCCTTGTTGCCATGGTGATTTAGCCTACTGGCCGGGGTCTCTGGCCAGTTAACGTAGCGTCACTCTCCGAGCGTTAAACAACTATGAACGGATTTGACACAATTTTAGCAACTAAGCTAGTCTGTGAAGTATAAGATAATCATAATTTGTATGTTTGCTGACTGTCCGAAGTGGAGGAAGCGACGCAACACATCAAACACAGTATACACTCGTCACAACATCATACAGCTGCCAAAGGTGTTTTGTCATGTTTGTTGTACATCCTCCTTTGGCACTAATAAGTTTATCACAGGTGTTGCACTCAGCGAGTCTATCCTTTTGTAAAATAAAATGAAACGGGTGCACAAAAGCAGTACGGAGGTACGCAAACAGACTCAAAATATATAAGGCGCACCAGAGGAAAATTTGCAATGCACGTTTGCGTTTTTAACATATGTTTAGCATGAATTTTTGTATTAATCAGAGCCAGGGTTCATTATCAAATCACTGAAGGGTCCTGCTGACTTATTTTGTTTAACTGAGCCGCGGTTCCGCGGCTGAGGTTGTTGCATAGACATTATATAAATCATTTCTATACATGTCTACGGGTTGTTGATCAGACTGTCGATCAGCTGATCTCTCGCATGAGTGACGGATCAAAGTCTTGAAGGTGCCAGTTTTTCTCATAAATTCTCCTGCTGGTCAAGAATAATATTAATAATTGGAATTGCGGGGCCCGCACTAGTTTGTTTGCTCACACTGCGGGCATCTAGGAACTGAAAAAAAAAGAATCGACATTCAAATATCTTCTTAACAATTCCAGAACGGGATGTTAGGAACTGGTTCCTATTTGAATCCGGTTCTCGGTGCCCAGCCCTAGAGACAGGAGACACGTGTGCATGTGAGAGAAGAAAGGACAGCAGGAGATCCAGTGCTGGTACGGTCACTGAACTGCTCTTTAGTTATGGTTTGCTGTCAGCCTACAGGAACCATTTTTTTTAAATAAAACAGAACAGCATATCTTCCTTCAGGTGTGGAGAATCTCCACACCTGAACACTCCACTGGAGATGCTACAGAGTCAGACCTGCCTTAATTTCAGAATGCTGAAATCATGCATATAGTCTTTGGCTATAATAACCTCGCCTGGCTAAACAAAATTATATTATTTTTACAGAATACCAACAGAAAAGGGCCAGAAACGATTGTAATGGATCAAAGCACTGAGGCGAATGAACATGGATGAAACTAAATGGAACTAAGTGAAGTTGAAAAGGATTTTTAATATATAAATATAGGGTTTACATTAACTCATCTTTACAAATGTTTTATTAAACTTCACTTAATTGGATTTATGCAGCCCCACCCAAAAAATATCTCACCAGCCGCCACTGGGTGTAACCAATGGAAGTGGCGGAACTGGGATAGCCAGCAGTCATGGGATGGGGACCGCAGGTTCCGCCAGCGCATCCTAGGGCTTCTCCTGGGGTTCCTATCAGTGGGGAGTCAGGAAATTGTTACCTGTGTGTAAACCCGAACATGGAGAGAGCGCATTTCTGTACTGTGGGCATGCAAACAGTCCGTAAACACACTAACCAGCAGACAGACTACACTCTCAGAAATAGAGGTACGAGACAAGGACATTTTTGTACCTATAGGTAAATTGTTTTAAAATGTTCCCTTAAAAGTACAATATTGGTCTTTAAAAGGCCAGAAATGCCCCTTAGAGTGTTCAAATTGATATAAAGTACAAATTTGTACCATTTCAACTGCACCTGCAACCCTGGCCACGACTGGTTAATCTCCATTTTATTAAGTTTCTTCCATCATTTTCAATATTATGTTTCAGAATGTTGGTTTTAGACTCCAAAACATGGTGTCAATTTATTGTTTTAGTGTAACAATTTCATAAGGTACAAAAGTGGACCTGGACTACAGGGTACACCCCCAGTGACAAGAAGGGTACAAATTCTTGTCGCTGGGGGTGTACCCTGTAGTCCAGGTCCATTTTTGTACCTTATGAAGTTGTTCCACTAAAACAGTAAAATTATGCCACACTTTGTCCCTGGTGGCTAGCAGCGGCCCAGCAATGTCCCTGGTGGCTAGCAGCGGCCCAGCAATGTCCCTGGCGGCTAGCAGTGGCCCAGCAATGTCCCTGGCGGCTAGCAGCGGCCCAGCAATGTCCCTGGCGGCCCAGCAATGTCCCTGGCGGCTAGCAGCGGCCCAGCAATGTCCCTGGCGGCTAGCAGCGGCCCAGCAATGTCCCTGGCGGCTAGCAGCGGCCCAGCAATGTCCCTGGCGGCTAGCAGCGGCCCAGCAATGTCCCTGGCGGCTAGCAGCGGCTCAGCAATGTCCCACGAGACTGATAATGATGCTGAAACAAGGACTATCAGAACTCTGGATGTCACCAGGCCAGAAAGTCTTAGAGAGATTGGTTTGACAGACAGAGAGTAAGAAAGGAGAAGTTAAACTTGTTTTTTGGAACGAGACAGTCCGATTGGTTTATTTGCTTATCAAAAGCATAAGAAGAAAAGAAGTATGCAGGAATCTTCATAAACACTCAGTGAAACCAGGGAGGAATTTTACAAAAACCTTTGCAGCATTTAGAAAAAATAGTGTTAAAAGAGTGACCAACACATGAAGCATCAGAGCTCACCCTGCTCCTGAATCATATTCAGTTCGTTTCAACAAAAACTTCAAGTGACAATGTGTGTGTGATTGGACTCACCAATCCCAAAGAGTTGGCAGCTCATCCTGTAGACCAATGTTCAGCTCATCAAAAACTTTCTGAGCCTTTTTCAGCTCTTCTTCTGCCTGCACACAAACACCACTAACTAAAAATACTTCACACGTGTCTGAAAAAAAAAAACATTTGGATAGGAAAGACAAAACAGCAGCCCTTTGAGTTCCCCATTTTATGACCTTGGATAAGTAGACTAACCTTCATCATTTTGCGGTCATTCTTCATCCCAGATGCCTGCAGAGTTTCTAAATGATGCCGAGCACTATCATAGTCGATGAGTTTCCGACTTCTTTTAGCCACACGCATCTGAACAACACAATGTCAGTTTTTTCAACACTTTTATTTATTTATTGTTTGGTAAGAGAAGAAATGTTTTAAAAATAAAATGTTTTTACCTTGAGATCTGGAAAATGCTGCAGATATGCATCCAGATTCAGCAGTGTTGAATCTACCAGTTTGTTGTGGAAATCCTCCCACAGCGCATCGCAGTCCTGTAGGAAACACACAGCCATGTTCATAAAGTAAATCTCAGTCCACATCACTAAACAAGAATCCCATATCAACCTTCAACATCTCAATTTGTACAACTAAACTAAATTTAATCTTGTGATCAAGTATATTCTATTCATCAGATAGTTCTTCCTCTAAACAGCTGATTACTGATGGTATTTAAGTCTGACAACATTACAGACCATCATGTTAGAAGACCATAAAACAATTAGGTTTTTTAAATTTAACCTAATGTTGTATTTTATGTAAACTCCAGACATGAGCACAACTTAAAGTTCTGAAAAAAGTTAGTTAAGCCTGAGATGAGGATACTCGCGTTTTTCAGTTTCACAAAGTGAGTTCAGTGTAACTCTGAGTTGGTTACCCAGACAACACACTTCATGAACCTAACCTGCTCACCAGCAGGTTTGATTGACACAACTCAGAGTTTCTCCTGCTGTCTGACATCAGTAACAGACACGACGATGAGCCTGTTGACGTGGAAACGCAGATATTATGTAGAAATCTCCATCAGGAGAGAGAGAGAGAGAGAGAGAGAGAGAGAGAGAGAGAGAGAGAGGACGATCAGCAGCGTTTGGAATGAAGCCGTTGTGCAACATGGATGGATTTTCAGTAACAGAATAATCTAATAAATGACAGTTTCCAACATTCCACCACCGTTATTGTTAGTGAACGTAACATACAGTGTGTTACTATGAATTGGTAAAATAAACTGCGGAATGTGGCTACACATACATGGTTGTATGGAGGCTGGGTGGATTCTAAGATAAGCTAACAACTGTAGTCTAGCGGGAGGGAGTCCGCCTCTCGTCTAAAGGACCAGGGTTTGATCCCTGGTGCTGACAGTCTGTGTTGAATCAGTTTTATTTGCATAAGACAAGGAATTTATTTTTTTAGTAATGCAGTCCATTAGTTTCTCAGTTAACGAGTTACTTTAGTAGTTCAGTTTGTAACTTAATAACTTTTTGGAACAAGTGAGTAACTATAACTAATTACTATTTTAAAGTAACATTCCTAACACTGATGATCAGACCCAGAGTGGATGTTTTATCACCCTGATGAGTATCTGGATGAGTGTTTCTACAATCATCTAGAATTTATTTAAACAATATTCTCAGTTCACACGTCTCTCATATGACCCATGATGGACATGCTGTCCACACTGAGACAATTCTGTGTATTTCCATGTCTTCTTAGTGTCATAGTAAGTTGTTGGTTAATGCTGAATAGGTAAGCTGTGCTGTGGAGGTTGATGGACCCTCTTCCTTATTAACACTATTAACTGAAACCAGTTATTTTAGTAAAGTTCAACAGTCCTCTCTGTATCTTCCCTTCATGTGTTCACCTGTTTGACAGACCTCAGTCTTCTTTCTGTTGCTATAATGGAGTCAGTTAGGTGTGTCTTCATATAGACAATATTAAATACTGGCAGTGATGGAATGGTGGAATATTTGGCTTTTTCTTTTTTTAGGTGATCAAGATGAAATGTAAATAATACCTCACCTGTTTGAACTTAATTTTTATATTTCATCTTTACTTACTGCCATGTTTTTTTTGCACCTGTTGGGTTGCGCTCAAAACATATGGAATATAAATGTTGAATGAGTGGAACATTCAAGACTTATTTTTTCCTCTAATTAATACTCAAACATTGACTTTTTTTTGACTGACCTTCCCAATAGTCACAATGTCATCTTTCCCGTGCCAGTCTGGCTCATAAACTTCATGCAGAGACTGAGTCAGGTTGATGGATGCCTGCTGCATCCCTACCGGAAAGAAAAACAGTTCTAGTCAACCAAAGTCATCATCATGTTTAAATCAGTCATTCAGACATTAACATGACATGTGGTTTAAAGGTCCAATATATCAGAATATTCCAGGTAAATACCAACCCAACAGTTTAATGTTCCTCTGATGATGAAAGTAAAGTTACATTGTAACAGATCTGGATCTCAGTCAGCTGGGTGGTCTCTAGTTTCTGTTCCAGGACAGAATCATTGTTTACACGTCCAGACTTCCTGGTTCTATAGTGAATCACATGTCAACCTGCAGGTTACCAAGTCTTCAACACAAGCAGCTGGAATTCCACAACGACCAGCAGCCCTGAGGTAACTAGTAGTAAACCTAAAGCTGGATTCATGCTTACGTAAAGGCAAATGTGCTCCCACACGGTGGCGTACTGACGGAGTCAGATTCTGTCATACTACCCCGACCCTGTTGCAAAGAAATTCTCCGCCAGGACAGCAGGAGATGCGTTCCTTACTTTTCCATCGATTCGTGCGCTCCCCAACCTCCAGCTCCAAGGTTCCACCGATCTCCTTCCAGGAGTTGAAGCTGAGTTGTGCATCTCTGTACTCTTTCAGAGAGGAGTTGTACAAATGATGGTACTTCCTCACTTCTTCTGCGAGACGTTCCTCGATCTGCTCCATGTCTTCAAGACTGTCAACACTCGCGTTGTTTACAATTTTAAAGGGAAGTTACGTCGTGCCGGAAATTATGTTGGTTGTTTGGCTGACCACTCACAGACGTGCGTCATCCGACGCAGCCGTCGGAAAGTTAGAAAAAGGAGCGTGACTCCAACCGACCATCCGAGGCAATTGGAGAGCCCATNACAATGTCGTATCATGGCGGTGCGTGCCTCGGACACGTCGGAGCTGCGTTAGTATGAATCCAGCTTAAGAAACCACCACATCCCAAAAACTGAAATAATACAAGAGAAATTAAACCAGGATCAACATTGGAACTGGCAACCCAGCAGAAACATCAGGGAGGGGAGGGGGTTAGTCGCCGAGAGGACAGGTTGGTTATTCTACATGAACGATTTGACGAGCTCTAATTCTTACATATTGCACCTTTAATGTGTGATCAAAATATGTTCTGGGAAAGACTGAAATGAGCCAGAACTGATCAGAGTTTGTCACTCAGGCGGTAGAGCGGGTCGTCTGGTAACCGGAAGGTTGCTGGTTCGAATCCCCGCTCTGCCCAGAAAAAAAAAGACTGCCTGGCCGTTGTGTCCTTGGGCAAGACACTTAACCAACCTTGTCTGTTTGTTGGTGGTCGGAGGGTCCGGCGGCGCCAGTGTCCGGCAGCCTCATCTCTGTTAGTGTATGTTCTAGAACAGCTGTGGTTACATGTGTGTAGTTCATCATCACCAAACATGTGAGTGTGTGTGTGAATGGGTGTGAAGCGCTTTGGGGGTTGTAGGACCTGAATAAAGTACTATACAAGTACATGCCATTTACCTTTGATTGCAGACATGTAGGCCTTCATCTCTCTCTGCAGCCGGCCACCTTCAGACTGACACAACAAACAAGTTAATATCATTTTACAGCTCAGGTTTAAGGGTCAAAGTAGTCGTAGTAACTTTTATTGTGGACTCTTAGTCCACATCAAAAAATACAGCAATACAGCAAACAACACACAAAAGGATAAAAGAAAAAACATCATAAGACTCTTTGCGATCTAGGAGAGAAGACAGTCCTACCAGTATTTCGACAGCCTTGACTGGTAACGTATTGCACTAAGGCAAGTGTTACTTATGTGCAAAACAATTACAGAGTTGTTCAGCCTACAAACAAATTTATAAAATAGATTTATAAAAACAGCTTGGAGAGTACTTACTCTTGCATTAACAAACATCCCTGTTCCACTCGTCCATCTGGGTTTTCTCAATATCAAACGCTAAGCATCATTATAGGCAACCTGCAACCTATGCATACTGCATGCGTTGTAGTCAACCCATAGATGAGCTGTATACAGCGGCATACAGTAAGCCTTAAACAGGGTTATCTTAACTTCATCAAAGCAAAACCCAAACTCACGAGAGAGTGGATTCCCCTGAGCATATAATACACGGCTAATATAAGTTACATTAAAACTAAGCACACCATTGTTTTTCTTGTGAAATTACCAATAAGTTTGATGTGTCACATGACCCTCTTCCTATTGAAAAAACAAAAGTTGGATCCAAGATGGCCGACTTTAAAATGGCCACCATGGTCACCACCCATCTT
Organism: Pachypanchax playfairii; assembly: GCA_006937955.1. NCBI lineage: Eukaryota > Metazoa > Chordata > Actinopteri > Cyprinodontiformes > Aplocheilidae > Pachypanchax > Pachypanchax playfairii. The sequence goes on along the minus strand of SSNP01000175.1, from coordinate 856,839 downwards.
GAAAAAGTTTTCCCCCTCACATATACTAATGTGCCACAAACAGGACGTTAATATCACCAACCATTCATATTTTATTAAGGTGTATCCATATAAATGGCCCACCTTGCACACATGTCTGTACCAAGATCAGACTTGAAGCCAAACTGATTATCAGTAGTTTCCAGGATGTTTTTAATTCTGTCCAGCAGAATTCTTTCCAGGACTTTTGATAGTATGCTAGCCAGAGCAATTGGCCTATAGTTACTCATGCTACCAACTCTCCCAACCTTGTCTTTCATCACTGGGACCAATAAAACATTTAACATTGAATCCGGCAAAAATCCATGTGCAAGAAAAGCTGAGAAACACATAGCTAGAAGTGGTACTAATCTACCACCTCCATACTTCATGTGTTCAGCAGATATACCATCCAACCCAACCCAAAGATCAACTCCAGTGTAAAATTGTTTTTCTTTATTCTTTCATTAGTTGATTGTGTCTCATCCTGCCCAAATGTCCTCCAGAGATTTCTCTGAAGATTTAGTAACATCATTTTGAGTCTATGGTACAGCAAAAACAGTTTGATAATGTCGACAGGTGCAAAAGTCCCACTGAGAGCTACAGAATTCACTTTGTTTCAGTGATTGACTCAAAGTGTTGTGAAACAAATATTAAGATAGCAGAACTTGTTTTGAAATTTATTCTGGTGTACCACTATTCAAGGGCCTTGTTTGATATGATATAATGGGGGGATCGGGCCGGGGGTCTGGGGGCCTTAAGCGGCCCCCAGAAGCCAACGACTTACAGATAGCCGGAGGCGATTTTTGAAGCATTTCACTGGCAGAGGATTTCTATAAGAAACTAGCAAATTTCCACTTTTTACTTTGTTTTGTTCAGCAAAACATGGGGGGGGGACAAAGCACATTCAAAAACATGGAGGGGACATGTCCCCCCTGTCCCCCCCATAAACAAGGCCCATGCCACTATTTTAAAAAAATGTATTCATTTTAATAAGCTGATTTTCAGCATTTTTTGTATTTGTTATTACAACCCCAATTGCATGTAATGTAAATAAAACCAGAATACAATAATTTGAAAATCTCATAAACCCGTGTATTATTTCAAATAGAACATAACCAATATTAGATGTTGAAACAGATTTTATCATTTCATAAAAAATATGAGCTCATTTTGAATTTGATGGTAGCAACGAGTCTCAAAATGGAACAGGCAAAAAAATGCTTGAAAAGTATCTAACTCAAAATTCAAAAATTGGAGGAAGGTTTGAAAATTAATGAGGTTAATTGGCAGAAGCTAAAAAAGAAAAAGGAAAGCAAACACAAAAAAACAAACGGACAATAACAAAAAGCCAACAGATAAAGACAATAAGATGATTGCATCTTTTATTAGTGAAAAGGACCACACAGGCTAAAGCAACAAAAGAACAAAAAGATATTACATTCTGTCTTCTCTATACAGTTCTGAGGAACAATGATTGAAAGTAATAAAAGATAAAATAGTAATCAACTCTCTTAACTCGTTCAGTGCCATTTACGTCTATAGACAAGCTTAATCCGAACGCTCAGTGCCATTTACGTCTTGATGTCTCTACAGCTTTTATTGGCTTAAATCCTGCAAAACATTCTGGGACATATGAATTCATTGCAGTCTGTACTGAGTCATATGATCCAGGAGGGGGGAGTGGTTCGCTTCTCTGGGAAAAATCTCTATTATTTACCGTGTTATAAGTCATGTGGAGGGGGGCGGAGCCAGGCAGTCAGGACGAGACAGACGGTGAATACGAACGGCAGGTTCAGAGCCTGTGAAGCGGCTGGAAGTGATCTTGTTGTTCAGAGTTATTACAAACTAGTAAAGAATTAATGGAATTGAGAAGGTGGTGGAGTTTATTACATGGATAAAATCCCTCCAGCGTGTCTACCGGATCTACCGGGAACCAGTATTTTGGTGAAGGTGGCGTGGTTTGTGATCCAGCTCGTCATTTCAGACTTGTGATGTCTTCAGCCTGACGTTGAGGTTCTTCTGGTGATTCTAGTGAAGCTGAGGTGGATTTATCCGACTAATATCTGCTGTTAGGATCTTCTAAAGGCAGCAGGGAGCAAAATAAAGAACGATTGACCACATAAAACACACGGTAAGTGTTGATAGACAAACCGATGGTTGTTACTTTGGAGAAAAGTACTTTTTTACTGTTGTTTTTTTACTTTCATAGTAGTAAAACATAGTTCAGATGTTGCATGAATCATTGAAACATTAAATATTTACATCAAAGTCACTGATCTGCTTGAAAAACCTCTTTATACAAAAACACTCTTTATCTCAGCTTTTAGTCCTGAAACGTGTGGATTTTCATCAAAGTTCCTCTTTTCTACTGCAGATTACTAAAAAGCAGAAACAGGTAGAACATTTTTTTTTTTTTTTTTGCTTTTGAAAGAAGAAAGACTAAATTTTGTGCTGATGGTTTCAGAATTCACATAGTCATAGGAGAAAATATTCTGTGGGCCTTCAAAAATCAGTAAAAATGCTAAATATCTCTGGTACTGAGGGGGATATGAAATCTGAAAGTGGCACTGAATGAGTTAAATAGGCCCTTCCATTAAAAACTGTTTTTCTGTTGAATATTTTAGCTCCACAGGTGTTCTTAGCTTCATAGTGGGTGAAAACAGGTCAACAACTTCTCTTTCAGTTTTAATCTCTCAAACTACGCAGGTGGTGATAAAACCTGAGTTCTCCCGAGTTCTTACGGCCTGTATCTGTTTCATCACAACTCCTTTGTTCGTTAGTATTCATCAGCTCCTGCAGTTGAAACCACGCCTAGCATGCTGCTGGCTAAAAGCTGTTAGCATAAGATGTAACAAACAGGAAGAGAGGACGTCTGATGTTACCATGTGCAGCGGGGCAGGAAACAGTATACCTTGCTCTCATTTGTTAGCCAATCAGAGTCCAGAAAATACAAATAATGAATATGAACAAGCTGCTGCCAAAGCCTGACAGAACGAGTAGGAACCAGCCGAATTTTGACGCAGATAGATTGAAAGGTCTGTTAATCAGTGTTTCCTGACGTTTTTAGATATAAAATGTTTCATATTGCAGGTTAATACTTCAGAAATAACCACAAAGTCCTGAAATTTGTATGAAATGGGCTCTTTAAAAACTTGGGATACTATGTGAAATGTAAATAAAAACAGAAGTCAATGATTTTAAAATTCTATAACTAATCCTTTTATACTCAGTAAAATGAGTGAGTATAAAAAGACCATTATAGAGAGGCAGAGCCTCTCAGATGTAAAGATGGACTGAGTTCACCAATCTCAGGCAAATAGGACTAAAATCCGTAGAACACTTTTACAAAAAAAATCCTTAATGTTAAAATGTGTGGAATTTGAAGATCCACCTTCTATACTAAAACAAAATCAACAATAGGTTCAAAGACTCAGGATGATTCTCTGTGAGCTGGGGACAAGGTCAAAGGTCAAATTGGATAGTGGTGGTTTGTGGTCCTGAAGCAGAGACCTGATGTTTTACTGAACACCACTGCATCCAGAAACACCAGTTAAAGATGGCTCATGTGAAGAAGATGAAGCTACATGTGAACACCATCCAGTAACACCAGTTAAAGATGGATCATGTGAAGACGCAGCTACATGTGAACACCATCCAGAAATACCAGTTAAAGATTGATCATGTGAAGATGCAGCTACATGTGAACACCATCCATAAATACCAGTTAAAGATGGACCATGTGAAGAAGATGAAGCTACATGTGAACAGCATCCAGTAACACCAGTTAAAGATGGATCATGTGAAGAAGATGAAGCTACATGTGAACAGCATCCAGTAACACCAGTTAAAGATGGATCATGTGAAGAATATGAAGCTACATGTGAACAGCATCCAGTAACACCAGTTAAAGATGGATCATGTGAAGATGCAGCTACATGTGAACACCATCCAGAAACACCAGTTAAAGATGGATCATGTGAAGATGCAGCTACATGTGAACAGCATCCAGTAACACCAGTTAAAGATGGATCATGTGAAGACACAGCTACATGTGAACACCATCCAGAAACACCAGTTAAAGATGGATCATGTGAAGAAGCAGCTACATGTGAACAGCATCCAGTAACACCAGTTAAAGATGGATCATGTGAAGACACAGCTACATGTGAACACCATCCAGAAACACCAGTTAAAGATGGATCATGTGAAGATGCAGCTACATGTGAACACCATCCAGTAACACCAGTTAAAGATGGATCATGTGAATAAGAAGTTACATGTGAACACCATCCAGAAACACCAGTTAAAGATGGATCATGTGAAGAAGATGAAGCTACATGTGAACACCATCCAGTAACACCAGTTAAAGATGGATCATGTGAAGAAGCAGCTACATGTGAACACCATCCAGAAACACCAGTTAAAGATGGATCATGTGAAGAAGCAGCTACATGTGAACACCATCCAGAAACACCAGTTAAAGATGGATCATGTGAAGAAGCAGCTACATGTGAACAGCATCCAGTAACACCAGTTAAAGATGGATCACGTGAAGACGCAGCTACATGTGAACACCATCCAGAAACACCAGTTAAAGATGGATCATGTGAAGATGCAGCTACATGTGAACACCATCCAGAAACACCAGTTAAAGATGGATCATGTGAAGAAGCAGCTACATGTGAACAGCATCCAGTAACACCAGTTAAAGATGGATCATGTGAAGAAGAAGTTACATGTGAACACCATCCAGAAACACCAGTTAAAGATGGATCATGTGAAGAAGATGAAGCTACATGTGAACACCATCCAGTAACACCAGTTAAAGATGGATCATGTGAAGAAGATGAAGCTACATGTGAACACCATCCAGAAACACCAGTTAAAGATGGATCATGTGAAGATGCAGCTACATGTGAACACCATCCAGTAACACCAGTTAAAGATGGATCATGTGAAGAAGAAGTTACATGTGAACACCATCCAGAAACACCAGTTAAAGATGGATCATGTGAAGAAGAAGTTACATGTGAACACCATCCAGAAACACCAGTTAAAGATGGATCATGTGAAGAAGTTACATGTGAACACCATCCAGAAACACCAGTTAAAGATGGATCATGTGAAGAAGATGAAGCTACATGTGAACACCATCCAGTAACACCAGTTAAAGATGGATCATGTGAAGAAGATGAAGCTACATGTGAACACCATCCAGAAACACCAGTTAAAGATGGATCATGTGAAGATGCAGCTACATGTGAACACCATCCAGTAACACCAGTTAAAGATGGATCATGTGAAGAAGAAGTTACATGTGAACACCATCCAGAAACACCAGTTAAAGATGGATCATGTGAAGAAGAAGTTACATGTGAACACCATCCAGAAACACCAGTTAAAGATGGATCATGTGAAGAAGAAGCTACTGGCTTTATTTTCTAAAGGCCTGCAGTCCAGATCATTGACCAACAGAAAACATCTAGAGAAGGGGTCTGCAATTTTTACTTAACTAAAAGTGCCATTTTTCCATAACTTGTGTATTCACACCAGCCCTGTTTAGTCCGCTTGAATCAAACTTTAGTTTGTTTGCAAAGAAAGTCTGGTTCATTTGGGAAGGTGTGAATGGGTAACCGAACTCTGATTCAGACCAAACAATCAAACTCGTGTCCGTTTAAAAACATGGGTCTTTGTTTTATTGAAACAAACTCTGGAGTGGTTCAGTGAACATAACCAAACCGAGACCGCACCAAAAGCAGGAAGTGGATTATATTGTGAACCCGTCTCAGCCGCCTCATGTAGTCTTCTACCTCGTTATCTGCTCCACCTGAGCTCATTGCTGCAGAATATTGATCTGGTACATTCACCAAACACAAATGATCCCAAAACCACCAGAATCTGCTGCTAGTCCATGTTTATTTATGTTTCACTCTCCTGCAGCACAACCAGGAAGTGCAGTAACAACAATAAAACTCTACAGCGCCACCACAGGCGGGGGTGTAACATGCTCCAAATTTTATTTGGTTTATTTAATAAAGTGCAGTGTGAATCCAAATCTCACCAACTAAAAACAACAACAATGTTGTAATTTTGGTCCCCAATCGAACCGAGTCCACCGGACTATCAGGTGTGAATACAACCTTAGTGAAACTCAAGTTGTGTTTGTTCAGTTCTGGTTCTGGAACCAGTTCCCACAGGCATAACAACCTCTTTGTAATATTAGTGTAATTCTGCTGCAAAAGGTCCAAAAACTGGATCCAGTTCCTGTTACTCAAGTTCATGTTGATTTTGGTAAAGAGCCACTTTAGAGGGGCTGAAGACCAGGTTTCAAATCCCTAATCTAGAGCATCATGAAAGCACAAGCTTCAGGACTGTAGAGCAGCTGGAACTCTACAGGAGTCATGATGGGGACAACATTCCTCTAGTAAAGCTCCAGCAGCTGGTCTCCTCTCTACCAGATGTTAACACAAGAGCAGATGCTACATGATATTAAACATCAGCTTGTTCAGGTTTTTGAGACATGTTGCTGCCATCAAATTCAAAATGAGCTCATATTTTCTATCAGATGGTAAAATATCTGTTTGAACATCTGACATGGTGTTTGTCTTTTACTGGGAATAACATCTGACTTTAGATTTGCAGATCATTACATTTTTTAAAATTATACACAGTCCATACTGTTTTGGAATTGGGGTTGAACTTTTGTCAGTTTCAAGCAATCTTGACAATGTGGCTTTTTAAAATCTTTAGAATCAGAATCTGAATTGGTTTATTGCCAAGTATTATTTGTACAATACAAGGAATTAGTCTTGGGTAAATTAAACAGAATAAATTAAAGCGAACAAACAAAATCATGTGAAACCAGCAATAGAACAGTAGTAAATGACTTGTACTTGTGTAGCACCTTTCAAGTCAAAGGACACAAAGTCTTTCACACTCCAGTTTGTCATTCACCCACACACTCACGGTTGGTGGTGATAAACTACACATGTAGCAACAGCTGTCCTGGTTTAGGGTCACTTAACATGAGCCTGACCTGCTTCAGTCATGTTCAGAGACAGACACAAATCCCAAACCAAAGTTTGGATGTAGCTGTTTCCTTAAAGAGTCCACTTAATACAAATTTCAGAACTTTGTGGTTATTTCTTAAGTATTAACCAGTAATATGAAACATTTTCTATCTAAAGAAACATCAGGAAACACTGATTAACAGACCTTTCAATCCATCTGCGTCAAAATTTGTCTGGTTCTGTCAGGCAGCAACTCGTTAATATTCATTATTTGAATTTGCTGGACTCTGATTGGCTAACAAACTAGCCTATGAGAGCAAGGTATACTGTTTCCCGCCCGGCTGCGCATGGCAACAGCAGATGTAGTCTCTTCCGGTTTGCTACGTCTTATGCTAACAGCTTTTAGCCAGCAGCATGCTAGGTGTGGTTTCAACTGCAGGAGCTGATGAATACTAACGAACAAAGGAGTTGTGATGAAACAGATACAGGCCGTTAGAACTCAGGTTTTATCACCACCTGCGTAGTTTGAGAGATTAAAACTGAAAGAGAAGTTGTTGACCTGTTTTCACCCACTATGAAGGTAAGAATACCTGTGGAGCTAAAATATTCAACAGAAACCTCAGAAACAACGTTAACGTTTTTTTAACATTTTAAAACATATTCATGTTTCAAGAGATTCTTTAGTTCTACAGTTTGTTTCTCTTTATTGACATTAAAAGCAGGAAAATTATTTCACCTCTTGTCTCTTGAAGTTGAGAACTACTTGTTCAAATTGCTCATCTCTGGTTTCATCTGCTTTTCCAAGCTTCTGTAGAACCTGAAGAAAAGAAAAAATATATACTTAGTGTTAAATGTTTCTTTTAGAGGTGAGCAGCTTTAAAATATTTAACCCTAACCGGACCTGAACATGTTAGGAACAAACTGTGTAGTCAGTTATTTACTTTAGATGCATTAATTTATCCTCCAACAACAATTTAAAGAACCTGGGTGTTATCTTTGACCTGGACATGTTCCTTTAGTTCTCATATAAAACACGTTACCATGACAACCTACTTCCACCTGCGTAATGTTGATAAAATCAGGACACAGACTAAGTTACACCATTAGGGTTACCATTATTAGGGTTGGCGCTATGCATTGTGGGTAATATGTGTCACTTGCGGCTACTAGCACTGGAATGCTATATAATATCGTTATGTTGTTTTGGACAGTTTTTAAAGTATTACAAGTTTTTGTATCTTGATTTTACAAATGACGCAGTTCAACATTTTTCTGAGTCTAAATAAATATATTTTATCTAAATTCTGCAGAACTGATTTTGTAACAGGTGTTCATGCAGTCTGCTACATGATCATAGCTTTGTAGCTAGTTCTTTGTCATATTATAAGTAGTTCATATTTAAATGGTAAATGGTGTGTACTTGTATAGTACTTTACTCAAGTCCTACGACCCCCAAAGCGCTTCACACTACAGTCTGTCATTCATCCATTCACACACACGTTTGGTGATGATGAACTACACACACGCAGCCACAGCTGTCCTGGGACACACTGACAGAGACACTGGCCACCACCAAACAGGCAAGGGTTAGGACACAACGGCCAGGCGATCTTTTTTCTCTGGGATTCGAACCAGCGACCTTCCGGTTGCCAGACGACCCTCTCTACTGCCTGAGCCACGGCCGCCCCCAAGCAGTTTTTATGGTTTGTAACTTAAAACTTTCAAGTTCATTCAGCAGCGTCTTCAGGAAGTCCACTAGGTAGATGGAGTTACTGAGCTTAAGTGATGAGGAGTGTCCTCAACTTATATTTGGCTGCCAGCAGGCGCAGAAAGAAGGTTGTGCTCACCGTGGGATCACCAGGAGATTTCCTACTGTCCTGACTGCCGAACCGGCCCATTTGCGATTGGGCCGACGGTCAGGTGGAGCTTGACTGTTAAATAAACAATCGATCGTGCGGCTCATTGGACCGTCTGCCCCGGTGTCACTCATATGCAGCAGGTAGCACAATCACCCCCCTCCCTCCCCCACACCCCATCACACACACACTCCCTCACCTTTCGTTCAAGACGGAAAATGGAGCGAGATGAACAGGGAAAAAGGAAAGATGGAGCAAAGAGGAAGCAAAAAAAAAAAAACCCTGGTCAGAAATGCAGTAAAGGGCTTTAAATAAACTGAGATGTTTGTCAGTAAGAGAACAGCTGAGACATGAAACACTGTTGGTGACAACAGACTCACAACCATCCAAAATGACTAAATTAATTAGGAGGTTAGCTGATGGATTAAAACGCATGAGACACATAGTTACTCACAATGAATTTCATTACCCAGTTACAGGTAACATCTCAAGTGTCTTGTGTAACTTAATCTGTGATCAGAAGCGTTCTGAATCAAGGAGATGCAGAAACTTTAGTTCATGTATTTATTACTTCTAGACTTGATTATTATAATTCTTTATTATCAGAATGTTCTAATAGTTCTGTTAAAGACCTCTCGCATAACGTGCTCCTGTAAACAGGATTTCATAGTTTCACTCTTCAACAACACAAGAAGGAAAAGATATCTGGTCTAGTTTTTATTAAAGTATATGTGTTGGTCAAGTTCCTGAAGGTGTGAATTGTTATAAAACTGTCAGGATTAGATTCAGTGCTTTAGAGAAAAATAGCATCACCTCTTTACACAGGAGAGAAAAATCAAACACAGAACAGGTGAACCAGGTCCTGAAGTATCATTTCATTCTGTCACTAAAACAACCCTCATAATGTAAATGTTCACCAGCCTGCATGTAGTTAGTATTACTAAACTAATCAAATGTGTTTCTGCCTTTAAATTAATGTATTTTATTCCAGATGGTGATAGTTTAGAACATCGTCCAGAAAATCTTCAAAAAGCTATTTTAACTTGACAGACAGTGATCTGAAGATATCATTTATTTGACAGATCCTAGCCCAGGCAGGTCTTTTAGAATATGAACTACCTTTAATTAGCCACAGGGCTCAAGAACTTTGAAGGATCAATCAATCCCATATAAACTCTCTTGGATTGAAACAGAACTTCCAGGTTCTAAACTGGGAGCCTCAATTACCCAAAGAAAGATCAAAACTCCAAACAAACGACATGAAGACAGAGAGAGGGTTTGGAAACAGCTACAGTTTAACAGAGATCAGCTGCTTTGAAGCTCCGGTTGGTGACAAGTTGGTTCTGATCCATTTAGCCTGCAGCGTTCTGTCTGCATGTTGTGTCTTTAGGGTATGTCCCAGCTCGTTCTGAGACAAGAGATGAGCTCAGCGTGTTACCATGGAGATCTAACAACATGAATGTAGACTAGAACAACCCCGTTTAAAACCTTAGTTATTATGTCATAGCTGCACAGGCACCGCCCCCAAATTTTTAAAACACGGGCGACATTGTCGACCGCAGTTGTGACGTCATGTTCAAACATGGTTAATCTGCCAATCAAATTTCTCTCCGTCAGTTTTAGGTTATTGTAATGTTTTTGACAGCTGGTTTTAAGGGAGAAACGGTGACGTCAGCCTCTTCGTGACGATCGACTGATTATCAATAAAAACTGTCGGAAAGAATCAGAGAGTGAGATGAGAGCAGGAAGAGAGGCTGAAGGCCCGCGCTGCTTCTCCCCTGCGCATCCAGCGTCCACCTCCGACCTCCCGCCCCAAGCAGCTCCTCCATCACCCCCACCCTCACCTCCTCCTACCTTTTCCTGCGCGCGGTTCAGCCGCTTCTGAACGTTTTTAGCAAAAATTCCCGTTTTAATTTCCGCCATGGTCACTGCAGAGACAACAGAGGATTACCGAACGGGAGACAGGACAGGGAGGGCGTGCGCGTGCGTGTGAAGGAGGCGGAGCTGAAAGCTATCTATCAGCTGATTGGATCTTTATCCAGCTTCATCTGCAGCAGGTTTCTGACATGTTTCTGTAAAGTGCCAAAAATAAGAAATGAGAATTAAAATAAATCTAATAAAATAAAATAAAATTCAGTTACGCTGATTTATTTATTATTATTTACTCTGAGTCAAACGTAAATTCCACGTCTCTCTCTCTCTGTCTCTCTCTCTCTCTCTAGAGCCCCCCTCCCTCCTCCTCAACAACAAACACCTTCTCGGTACAAGAGAAGGATGTCAACAGAACCCCCTGCAAAGCACCTGGACCAGACTCTGTCTCTCCATTCACCTTGAGGCACTGTGCTGTCCAGCTGTCTCTACTGTTCAACACGTCACTGGAGACATGCCATGTACCTGTCCCCAAAAAGACAAGGACCAAATGTCTCAATGACTAAAGGCCTGTCGCTTTGACCTCTGTGGTCATGAAGACCTTTTAGTGCTTTCTGCTGACACACCTGAAAAACTGACCTTCATCTGGACCCCCTGCAGTTCACCTGCAGAGCAAACAGCCCTGCACCATGTCCTCCAGACAACAGCTGCACCCCCGGTCATCAGTCTGTCAAGCTCCTGAAGTTTATAGATGACACCACCCTCATTGGTCTCATCTCTGAGGGTGATGAGTCCACCTACAGGTGTGAGAATAACCGTCTGGTGTCAACCCCCCCCTCCCAATTTCTACTTCATCATCGAGTCCATCCTCACCTCCTCCATCACCATCTGGTTCACTGCAGCTTCAGCCGAGGACAAGGACCGACTGCAGAGTATCATCTACTCTTCTGAGAAGGTGATTGGCTGCAAGCTTCCTTCCCTCCAGGACCTGAACACCTCCAGGACCTGAACACTTCCAGGACCTGAACACTTCCAGGACCTGAACACTTCCAGGACCTGAACACCTCCAGGACCTGAACACCTCCAGGACATGTACACCTCCAGGACCTGTACACCTCCAGGACCTGAACACCTCCAGGACCTGTACACCTCCAGGACCTGAACACCTCCAGGACCTGAACACCTCCAGGACCTGTACACCTCCAGGACCTGTACACCTCCAGGACCTGTACACCTCCAGGACCTGTAGACCTCCAGGACCTGAACACCTCCAGGACCTGTAGACCTCCAGGACCTGAACACCTCCAGGACCTGTAGACCTCCAGGACGTGTACACCTCCAGGACGTGTACACCTCCAGGACCTGTACACCACCAGGACCTGAACACCTCCAGGACCTGTAGACCTCCAGGACCTGAACACCTCCAGGACCTGAACACCTCCAGGACCTGAACACCTCCAGGACCTGTACACCTCCAGGACCTGTAGACCTCCAGGACCTGTACACCTCCAGGACCTGTACACCTCCAGGACCTGAACAGCTCCAGGACCTGTAGACCTCCAGGACCTGTACAGCTCAAGAACCAGGAAACGTGCAGGGAAAATCATCTCTGACCCCTCACACCCGGGACACAGACTTTTTGACCTGCTGCCCTCTGGCAGACGGACAGAAGCCTGCAGACCAGGACCACCAGACACAGGAACAGTTTCTTTCCCCTCCCCATCTCCCTTCTAAATAACTGAACTGACACACTGCTAGACTGCAACTGCACTTTATGTACACAATACTCACACAATCCATACCACTTATCCTCATATCTAATAGCATAAAATCCCACTACGCATTCATACTACAGACTGTCTTTTATTGTGTTGTTTATTATATCGTTTACCGCGTCGTTATGTCGTTTACCGCGTCGTTATGTCGTTTACCGCGTCGTTATATAGTTTACCGCGTCGTTATATAGTTTACCGCGTCGTTATATCGTTTACCGCGTCGTTATATCGTTTACCGCGTCGTTATATAATTTACCGCGTCGTTATATAGTTTACCGCGTTGTTATATAGTTTACCGCGTTGTTATATAGTTTACCGCGTTGTTATATAATTTACCGCGTTGTTATATAGTTTACCGTGTTATATAGTTTACCGTGTTGTTATATCGTTTACCGTGTTGTTATATCGTTTACCGTGTTGTTATATAGTTTACCGCGTTGTTATATAATTTACCGCGTTGTTATATAGTTTACCGTGTTATATAGTTTACCGTGTTGTTATATCGTTTACCGCGTTGTTATATCGTTTACCGCGTTGTTATATAGTTTACCGTGTTGTTATATCGTTTACCGTGTTGTTATATAGTTTACCGTGTTGTTATATCGTTTACCGTGTTGTTATATCGTTTACCGTGTTGTTATATAGTTTACCGTGTTGTTATATCGTTTACCGTGTTGTTATATCGTTTACCGTGTTGTTATATAGTTTACCGTGTTGTTATATAGTTTACCGTGTTGTTATATCGTTTACCGTGTTGTTATATCGTTTACCGTGTTGTTATATAGTTTACCGTGTTGTTATATAGTTTACCGTGTTATATAGTTTACCGTGTTATATAGTTTACCGCGTTGTTATATCGTTTACCGCGTTGTTATATCGTTTACCGCGTTGTTATATCGTTTACCGCGTTGTTATATAGTTTACCGCGTTGTTATATCGTTTACCGTGTTGTTATATCGTTTACCGTGTTGTTATATGTTTACCGTGTTGTTATATAGTTTACCGTGTTATATAGTTTACCGTGTTGTTATATCGTTTACCGTGTTGTTATATCGTTTACCGTGTTGTTATATAGTTTACCGTGTTGTTATATCGTTTACCGTGTTGTTATATCGTTTACCGTGTTGTTATATAGTTTACCGTGTTGTTATATAATTTACCGTGTTATATAGTTTACCGTGTTGTTATATCGTTTACCGTGTTGTTATATCGTTTACCGTGTTGTTATATCGTTTTCCGTGTTGTTATATCGTTTACCATGTTGTTATATAGTTTACCGTGTTATATAGTTTACCGTGTTGTTATATCGTTTACCGTGTTGTTATATCGTTTACCGTGTTGTTATATCGTTTACCGTGTTGTTATATAGTTTACCGTGTTGTTATATCGTTTACCGTGTTGTTATATCGTTTACCGCGTTGTTATATAGTTTACCGCGTTGTTATATAGTTTACCGCGTTGTTATATAGTTTACCGCGTTATATCGTTTACCGCGTTGTTATATCGTTTACCGTGTTGTTATATAATTTACCGTGTTGTTATATCGTTTACCGTGTTGTTATATCGTTTACCGTGTTGTTATATCGTTTACCGTGTTGTTATATAGTTTACCGTGTTGTTATATCGTTTACCGTGTTGTTATATAGTTTACCGTGTTATATAGTTTACCGTGTTATATAGTTTACCGTGTTGTTATATCGTTTACCGTGTTGTTATATCGTTTACCGTGTTGTTATATCGTTTACCGTGTTGTTATATAGTTTACCGTGTTGTTATATAGTTTACCGTGTTGTTATATCGTTTACCGCGTTGTTATATCGTTTACCGCGTTGTTATATCGTTTACCGCGTTGTTATATCGTTTACCGCGTTGTTATATCGTTTACCGCGTTGTTATATAGTTTACCGCGTTGTTATATCGTTTACCGCGTTGTTATATAGTTTACCGCGTTGTTATATAGTTTACCGCGTTATATCGTTTACCGCGTTGTTATATCGTTTACCGTGTTGTTATATAATTTACCGCGTTGTTATATAGTTTACCGTGTTATATAGTTTACCGTGTTGTTATATCGTTTACCGTGTTGTTATATCGTTTACCGCGTTGTTATATCGTTTACCGCGTTGTTATATAGTTTACCGCGTTGTTATATCGTTTACCGCGTTATATCGTTTACCGCGTCGTTATATCGTTTACCGCGTCGTTATATAGTTTACCGCGTCGTTATGTCGTTTACCGCGTCGTTATATAGTTTACCGCGTCGTTATATAGTTTACCGCGTTGTTATATCGTTTACCGCGTTGTTATATAGTTTACCGCGTTGTTATATAGTTTACCGCGTTATATCGTTTACCGCGTTGTTATATAGTTTACCGTGTTGTTATATCGTTTACCGTGTTGTTATATCGTTTACCGTGTTGTTATATCGTTTACCGTGTTGTTATATATTTTACCGTGTTGTTATATCGTTTACCGCGTTGTTATATCGTTTACCGCGTTGTTATATAGTTTACCGCGTTGTTATATCGTTTACCGCGTTGTTATATAGTTTACCGCGTTATATCGTTTACCGCGTTGTTATATCGTTTACCGTGTTGTTATATAATTTACCGCGTTGTTATATAGTTTACCGTGTTGTTATATCGTTTACTGTGTTGTTATATCGTTTACCGCGTTGTTATATAGTTT
Organism: Pachypanchax playfairii; assembly: GCA_006937955.1. NCBI lineage: Eukaryota > Metazoa > Chordata > Actinopteri > Cyprinodontiformes > Aplocheilidae > Pachypanchax > Pachypanchax playfairii. The sequence continues at coordinate 841,641 of SSNP01000175.1, read as the reverse complement.
ACCGCGTTGTTATATAGTTTACCGCGTTGTTATATAGTTTACCGCGTTGTTATATAGTTTACCGCGTTGTTATATAGTTTACCGTGTTGTAAATCGTTTTCCGTGTTGTTATATAGTTTACCGTGTTATATCGTTTACCGTGTTGTTATATCGTTTACCGTGTTGTTATATCGTTTACCGTGTTGTTATATCGTTTACCGTGTTGTTATATAGTTTACCGTGTTGTTATATCGTTTACCGTGTTGTTATATCGTTTACCGTGTTGTTATATAATTTACCGTGTTGTTATATAGTTTACCTTGTTATATAGTTTACCGTGTTGTTATATAGTTTTCCTTGTTATATCGTTTACCGTGTTGTTATATCGTTTACCGTGTTGTTATATCGTTTACCGTGTTGTTATATAATTTACCGTGTTGTTATATAATTTACCGCGTTGTTATATCGTTTACCGTGTTGTTATATCTTTTACCGTGTTGTTATATCGTTTACCGTGTTGTTATATAGTTTACCGTGTTATATAGTTTACCGTGTTATATAGTTTACCGCGTTGTTATATCGTTTACCGCGTTGTTATATAGTTTACCGCGTTGTTATATCGTTTACCGCGTTGTTATATAGTTTACCGCGTCGTTATATAGTTTACCGCGTCGTTATATAGTTTACCGCGTCGTTATATAGTTTACCGCGTTGTTATATCGTTTACCGCGTTGTTATATAGTTTACCGCGTTGTTATATAGTTTACCGCGTTATATCGTTTACCGCGTTGTTATATCGTTTACCGTGTTGTTATATTTTTTACCGTGTTGTTATATAGTTTACCGTGTTGTTATATCGTTTACCGTGTTGTTATATCGTTTACCGTGTTGTTATATAGTTTACCGCGTTGTTATATCGTTTACCGCGTTGTTATATAGTTTACCGCGTTGTTATATAGTTTACCGTGTTATATAGTTTACCGTGTTGTTATATCGTTTACCGTGTTGTTATATAGTTTACCGTGTTGTTATATCGTTTACCGTGTTGTTATATCGTTTACCGTGTTGTTATATAGTTTACCGTGTTATATAGTTTACCGTGTTGTTATATTGTTTTCCGTGTTGTTATATCGTTTTCCGTGTTGTTATATCGTTTACCGTGTTGTTATATCGTTTACCGTGTTGTTATATCGTTTACCGTGTTGTTATATAGTTTACCGCGTTGTTATATAGTTTACCGCGTTATATCGTTTACCGCGTTGTTATATCGTTTACCGCGTTGTTATATAGTTTACCGTGTTATTTTGTTTTCCGTGTTGTTATATCGTTTACCGTGTTGTTATATCGTTTACCGTGTTGTTATATCGTTTACCGTGTTGTTATATAGTTTACCGTGTTGTTATATCGTTTACCGTGTTGTTATATCGTTTACCGTGTTGTTATATCGTTTACCGTGTTGTTATATAGTTTACCGTGTTATATAGTTTACCGTGTTGTTATATCGTTTACCGCGTTGTTATATCGTTTACCGCGTTGTTATATCGTTTACCGCGTTGTTATATAGTTTACCGCGTTGTTATATAGTTTACCGTGTTATATAGTTTACCGTGTTGTTATATCGTTTACCGCGTTGTTATATCGTTTACCGCGTTGTTATATAGTTTACCGCGTTGTTATATCGTTTACCGCGTTGTTATATAGTTTACCGCGTTGTTATATAGTTTACCGCGTTATATCGTTTACCGCGTTGTTATATCGTTTACCGTGTTGTTATATAATTTACCGCGTTGTTATATAGTTTACCGTGTTATATAGTTTACCGTGTTGTTATATCGTTTACCGCGTTGTTATATCGTTTACCGCGTTGTTATATCGTTTACCGCGTTGTTATATCGTTTACCGCGTTGTTATATCGTTTACCGCGTTGTTATATAGTTTACCGCGTCGTTATATAGTTTACCGCGTCGTTATATCGTTTACCGCGTCGTTATATCGTTTACCGCGTCGTTATATCGTTTACCGCGTCGTTATATAGTTTACCGCGTTGTTATATCGTTTACCGCGTTGTTATATAGTTTACCGCGTTGTTATATCGTTTACCGCGTTGTTATATCGTTTACCGCGTTGTTATATAGTTTACCGCGTTGTTATATAGTTTACCGCGTTGTTATATAGTTTACCGCGTTGTTATATAGTTTACCGTGTTATATAGTTTACCGTGTTGTTATATAGTTTACCGTGTTGTTATATAGTTTACCGTGTTGTTATATCGTTTACCGTGTTGTTATATCGTTTACCGTGTTGTTATATAGTTTACCGTGTTGTTATATCGTTTACCGTGTTGTTATATAGTTTACCGTGTTGTTATATAGTTTACCGTGTTATATAGTTTACCGTGTTGTTATATCGTTTACCGTGTTGTTATATCGTTTACCGTGTTGTTATATCGTTTACCGTGTTGTTATATCGTTTACCGTGTTGTTATATCGTTTACCGTGTTGTTATATCTTTTACCGTGTTGTTATATAGTTTACCGTGTTGTTATATCGTTTACCGTGTTGTTATATCGTTTACCGTGTTGTTATATAGTTTACCGTGTTGTTATATAGTTTACCGTGTTATATCGTTTACCGTGTTGTTATATCGTTTACCGTGTTGTTATATCGTTTACCGTGTTGTTATATAGTTTACCGTGTTGTTATATCGTTTACCGTGTTGTTATATAGTTTACCGTGTTGTTATATAGTTTACCGTGTTATATAGTTTACCGTGTTGTTATATCGTTTACCGTGTTGTTATATCGTTTACCGTGTTGTTATATCGTTTACCGTGTTGTTATATAGTTTACCGTGTTGTTATATCGTTTACCGTGTTGTTATATCGTTTACCATGTTGTTATATAGTTTACCGTGTTGTTATATAGTTTACCGTGTTATATAGTTTACCGTGTTGTTATATCGTTTACCGTGTTGTTATATCGTTTACCGTGTTGTTATATAGTTTACCGTGTTGTTATATAGTTTACCGTGTTGTTATATAGTGTTGTGTTTTTGAACTGTTGTACTTGAGAGACACCATCAGCCGGAAACAAATTCCTTGTATGTGTTCACTCTCATACTTGGCCAATAAACACGATTCTGACTCTGACACATTTACACCTATGTTTATTTAGGCACTCACGATCATGCTCACATTCAAATCATGTCAATGTAGTTTAATTTAGTTTAGTCAAGAAACGTGTATGTTTAAGTTTGTATCAATAAACAACATGTCTGCCTGTCGTCGTCTAGCTGTACTTGGGTCCTACATCCCAGTTACAGCCCTGCCTGCCACTTCTCTACAGTTCACTTGGATCAGTAACATATGTTGAATCACATGTGACACAAAATGACTGAAATCAGTCTGAGAAGTAAGAATTCTTTTCATCTCACCTTCAAAGTTCAACCTTTTACTAATTAAACTGGACTTCTAAAAGAAAACAGCTGGAAATTATTTCATAAAGTTCAACACCAGAGGGCAGCAGAGTGTGATTCAGAGAATAGTTTGAAGAAAATGCAGAGAAATGTTTTTATCCTTAAAGTTATTGTTTTTTTTTAAGTTGGTTGAAAAGATGATGATTTTTAAAACATCTTATGAATCAAATGTTACAAAATGACCCGGCAGAAACGATGATGCTGGAAACTTATGGATCCAGCTGTTTTGGTTCTGTTCAGAATCATACAGAATAAATCAAGCTGTTACGTTTTACAGATCGAGGTTTTGTGGCTTACAGGAACTCGTCTTGTCTTTCATAACTTCCTTGTCTGATTTTCTGATACCCGCAGAAAGATGAAGCAGTTTTGCATTGATGCAGAACTTTTTGAAATTAGGTTGTATGTGTGACTTGCGTGTGACTTGCGTGTGACTGCGGTCGCAGAACTCAAAGTCCATTTCAGAAGAAACAAGAGGAGCAGGTGAGTCAGAGGACAGGTCTCTGGTGATGAGGATGCTGTAACGCCTGTGGCTCAGCAGTAGGGGGCGTGCTGATGTCAGATCTGTTTTGACGTGAACTCACTCCATCTGCTGCTTAAACAAATTCATCTTTAATCAATAAATTCATTTCATACCAGAGATTCTCCTCCACGTGAGGTGACGAAGATGCTTTTCTGATTCATCTGGTGTGTGTGTATGCGTGTGTTAGTGTGCACGTGTGTGGTATGAATGAATCAGGGACACCGTCTTCCTCCTCTGCCCTCTTTCCTCCTCCTCTTCTGTCGTGACGTTTGATCAGGAGGAAACACCACAAACAGTCCTGAGATATTCTGAGACTGTACCCACAGTGAGTGGGTAAAATCTCACTGCTCGTTACAGTGTGTGACTGTGTGTGACTGTGTGTTACGGTGTGTGACTCAGAGGGAAACCCCTCTGTGGATGGAAGGAGGGATTAAACTGCCTCAGAGGTATAACTGCTGTCAGGGAGCAGAGAGGGAGACTACAGTGACCCTGCTCAGTGTTTGTTCAGCTCACACCAGCAGAACACCAGGACCCGCAAAGATCAGAACCACCACAGGATCAGGAAACTAGAATTCACACTGAAGCAAATCAGTAACAGATAACTGGGATCAGATTCCGTTGAATCTGCTGCTTTTTCGTTTCTGTTGGATTCTAACATCTGACTCGGCTCCTCTACTAACAGATTCTACTAGAACTGGATCCCTCCGTGGTACTGACTGACTCGGGGATCAGATCTGAACATCTAGCTCCTCTTCCAACTTCCTCTGCTGGACTCTACCGTGACCAAAGTCTCTTTCCAGTACGGACTTACCACTGCAGGAATGTCAGCACACGGGACCATAATGTGTTCTTGTGTTGCCATCTTCTTCTTTCTACCCATCAGTCTTCTTGTTGAGGCCTCTCCAACCATCTCTGCACCACTAGTGGAAGCTCCATCCTCTGACTGTCCATCTTGCGCTCTGTCTCAGATAAAGAAGAACTCATCTTGGTCCGGAGGTCAAAGTGACATGGTGGAAGCAGTGAAGCGTCACATCCTGAACATGCTGCACCTGAGCGCCCGACCCAATCTGACGCAGCCAGTTCCCCGAGCAGCCCTGCTCAACGCAATCAAGAAGCTGCACGTCGGCCGTGTTTCTGAGGACGGCAGCGTGGAGATCCAGGATGAGAGTTTAGGCCACGGAGACTCAACACCATCTGAGCCACCATCTGAAATTATCATCTTTGGAGAGCCAGGTGAGTCTGGAAGGTAAAAATGATTGTTATTAGCACATCTTGACCAGGTCCAGGTCCAGGGTTCAGGTCCAGGTCCAGGTCCAGGGTTCAGGTCCAGGTCCAGGTCCAGGTCCAGGTCCAGGTCCAGGGTGTGATCCGTTCTGTGTGACTGCAGGTTGCACATCTGTTAATCACTCTCGACCCCTGCAGTCTCAGCACAGCCATCATCTAGTCCGTGTCCTTGTTCCCGCCCACCAACAGAACTAAACATTTCCATTTATTCAACCTGTTCATGTCCTGTCTTCTTTCCTCTGGTGTTTAATTCATAACACTATTATAACTAAAGGTTTTTACATTGTTCTGCTTTCATCAAACAGTCAGTTCTATGAAAAGTGTTTTAGAAATAAACTGAAAGCTCAGGACGGGAGCTGAACAACTTCTAGTAACATGGTCTTTAATAGGAGCATTAAATTCAGACTGTCCAGATGTTTACTGATGAACAGCTGGTTGGACGTCAGGCTGTCTGTGACTTCTCTTATCAGCTCATTCAGTCAAATCCAGAAAGTTCAAAGTTTGTTTACAGATTTCAGCCTGTTGAAAGTGACAATAACTTTGACAGTCAAACTAACAGCTTTAGATTTTCTCTTTTGTCTTAATTCTGGTGTTTTCATCCATATTTGTTCAGAACTTCTGGTGTTTTCCTTTTCACCAAAAGATAAATAAGTAAAGTAGCATCAACTAAAACAGGAACTCTTGCTGGAGAAAACAGAAAAAACATCTGAAAAGAGAAAAGTAGATCAAATATTTAAGGAGCAGCTGTAGTAACCCAAAACACACCGACTCCTTTTCAGTCAGTAACATAAACCAGTAAACCTGTTTCAGACTAAACTAGAGAAGCACTCAGAGAGCGCAGACATATTGTACGAAGTATGATGTCCGTATCCTTAAAAAAAATTCTGGATCCAGACGGTGATCTGGATCTAATCAGTTCTTCCCCGAGTCATTTCTGAACTTTCCTGAACATTTCATCAAAATCTGACTGGCTGGCCGACAGGCAGCCTCCTTGGTGGAGAGAACAATCAAACACAAACTGATCAAGTAGAACCTCCAACTGGAACCAGAGTCTGGGTCAGAACGCTGCTTCATATGTCCAGAAATCTGATGAAACTTTCAGCTGTGAGCTGATGTTTCCTGCTGAAATGTCTGAAAGCTCAACGTAGGAGGTTCCAGATCAACCGTCTAGAACCACACAGTTAGAAGAAACATTCAAACATAAGAAGTGTTAGTGTTGCAGGTAGTGGAGACTCTGTGGAGGCTGAAGCTCTCAGCTGATCTACAGTAAGCACATGAAGAAGTTTGAAGGTTTTTGTGACGGTGAAGCAGCTCGTGACCGTTTACTTTTTGTTTGCTCACATAAATGTGCATAATGATGTTGTGCTATAAATAGTGTCTTTTTGCTGAGAAATGTGTCATTAAAAAGCTCCTCAAAGGGTCGCCCAAATTAATGAACAGTAACGAGGCAAAGGCGGGGGATGGGGATGGGGGGGGGGGGCATACCGAGTGGTCTCAGGCCGTAAATAATCTCTTTATTCAGACAAATCTGGGCCTCAGTAATTATTCTGAAGTGGAGGACAAAAAGGGATGCA
>SSNP01000175.1:824372-834722 GCA_006937955.1 Pachypanchax playfairii | reverse complement strand
TTTAGTGTGTCTGTTTATATGAAACATATTTAGAGGCAGAAGCTCCATTTGAGCTGTCAGTGTTAAAGACAGATACTTTGTTGGTTAATTTAAATACCAGGAAGAAAAGGAGGGGGGGGTGGGGGGGGGGGGGCAGGTCAGTGTGGTCACTGAACATTTTATTATTTTTTTCACTTCAGAACAAAACAACAGCATCCGGTTACCATTCTTCCCTCAAACTACATCTCCATCTTTTGTTCACTGAACGTTTCAGTTCAACATTAAAAGGTTTTCAATGTTTTCTCTGCAGGAGACGCTTCAAATTCTGTGACCTTTGACATTTTGAAGGATGGCGGCTCTGCTGTGGTGGAACAGGCAAACGTCTGGATCTTCTTAAAGATTTCCAATGTCAATCGGGTCAAAGGCAAAGTGATGCTGCGGCTGCTGCAGACTCATCGTGGTGGAGATGAAGAGTGCATTTCAGAAAAGATGGTGGACACCAGTCGAAGTGGCTGGCACACACTTGTCATTACTGGCAGTGTTCAGACTCTGTTGAACAGTGGCAGCAGCTCACTCAGTCTTCGAGTTTCCTGTCCACTATGCTCTGAGGTTGGAGCGTCACCTATCCTTGCACCTGCCTACAGCAAGAAATCAACGGGGCGGGACCAGTCTCACCGGCCCTTCCTTATGGTGATGGTACGAGCTGAGGAAGAAGAGTCTCAGCGACGAGTCAAACGAGGTCTAGAGTGCAATGGGAAAATACACGTATGCTGTAAGCGACAGTTTTACGTGAACTTTAAAGATATTGGCTGGAGTGACTGGATTATTGCTCCGTCTGGTTACCATGCCAACTACTGTGAGGGTGACTGTCCAAACCACATGGTGAGCATTGGCAGCTCGTCACTCTCCTTCCATTCAGCGGTGATCAACCATTACCGCATGAGGGGCTACGGGCCGTTCCAGAACATGAAGTCGTGCTGCGTGCCGACCCGGCTTCGAGCCATGTCCATGCTGTACTACAACGAGGAGCAGAAGATCATCAAGAAGGACGTCCAGAACATGATTGTAGAGGAGTGCGGCTGCTCATAAAACTATGCTGTGAATACTTTAGAAGGTGCAGCTGTCTGCTGGGAAACTGAGTTCTTACTGCAGAGGTGCTTTTCCACATTGGAACAAGCCGACTATGCAACAGACCTGCAAACTTTAATCTGGATCATTTGTTCTTTATTCTCATAGAAAACACGTTCAACTTGTTCAAAAAAATCTGCTGCTGAGATACTTGAATGAAATCTGTTTATCCAGCTACTAGAGCCAAACATCACCAGTCTTCTTATCAATATCATCATGATCATCATAAATAATCAATAGGCTGAAGACAAACACACAGAAAGGAACTTTGGCAGTTGGTTTCTCTTCGTTTCTAAACACAGCAGATTCAGATGGAAGCCAAAGACGAGCCACATCATGAAAGTTTGGAGGATTGAGCTATGAGACAAAAAGAGTTTATACTGAAGAAAAACAAACTAAACCGTCTCCACAGCTTGATTTGGAACTTCATATAATTTATTTGCATTTGTTGATTTTATCATTAAACAGTCAGTCAACATTTTGTCACGTGTGCTTCTTTTAAAGCCAAAAGATTTTTAAACAATTGATGAGACTGAATTTCTAATTATGGTCTCATTGATGGGATTATGTTCTCCATAAAAACGGATTATTTTGGTTCCAATTCCAGCTCATTTGGAATTAAAGATCAACAGAAATAAATAGTTTGCATTAAAGCTGAAACTGTGATGAGCGTCTTCTCATTGGTTGGTTTTTTTCTGGTCAGTTCAGTTCCTTTAATGATTTATTATTTCACTAAGCTGATGAAGACATCTCTTCAGCAGACCATCCGGCCCACTCCCATATCTTGATGACGTGTTTGAAAACAGTCAGCTTCCGTCACTATTGGAGTGGATTCTGGTTTCAGAGATGAGTTTAGGTCGGAGCCACTTTCACGCATCACAAAGGCAGTCAGGTGATGCAGGAACCCGACGCTCAGCTCTTTGTTTACAAGTCAAAACTGAAGCAAGAATGCTCAGGCTGAAAGGCTCCTCCTCCTCTGTCCCATTCTCTTTTCTGATTGGCTGCTTTAACGCAATAAGCAGCCAATGATGTTGTAAAGTTAAAGCTCAGCAGCCGGCTTACACCAGAAATACTTTGCTGGACTCAAGTGTTGATTTCGTCTAGAAAGTCTACAGTCTAGAAAAGGGGAGGAGCCATCTGGTATAATACTTTAAGCTAATTGGACGAGCCAGCAAGTGTCTGTCTTTGATGATTTGTTTTTAGCCAATCACAGTAAATCAAGTTGTTGTAAATCCAGTCGGTAGTAAAACACAAACATCGTTACCGCTAAGAAATACACAAAGTTTTTAACTTTGATCATTTTTCAACCAAGAAATCGTCTCTTGTCCTAAAACAGATTCAGTAGCTGCTTTTATGTGTACATCCACCAGCAGCCATGTTTGTTTTAATTTACCTGTCAATCATATCGGAACACCCGCCCCAAAGCACAATGATTGGTTCGAACAATTTTTTGACCGAAATAGAGGGTTTTCAAAGGAGCGGTACAAGATGGATTTTCATGGGTTTGGAAAACTCCAAATCTCGTGAGAATCCATCTTGAAGCTAAAGGCTACCACGTTGATGGTTCCTGAACTTATCACTCTGCCATCTGCAGTCACACTAATCAACGTTGTGAGAGGGAACAAACAGCTGTTCTAGGACTCTGGGCACTCCACCATAAGGTCCTACTGACTTGTGGAGGTTCACCTTCCTTAAAGCCACAAGAACTTGTGTGTGTGTATCACCTGGAGTATCTTGTCCGTTGGGTCATCAGGTGTGTTTGAAGAAATGTCTGTGTTGTGTTGGTCAAATCATCCAGAATCTGGGCTGCACGGTGGTGCTGTGGGTAGAGCTGTTGCCTTGCAGTGAGAAGGTGTTGGGTACTTTCTCCGGGACCTGAACCCAGATGTTTGACTGTTTGTTTTTCTTATTGAACAGTTTATTCTTACAAACATTGTATCTGCATTCAACTCTTTCCAGTGAACAAACAGGTTTCATTGATTTCATTAGTTTAAACTGACATTAGTCAACATACACAAGTGAACTATCATCCTTCTTGTTTACCAGCACAGTGGGTGAGGCATGATGGCTGCAACTCACCTGTTCCCAGAGTGGATTGCATCTGTGACGCTTCATCCCTGGAACATCATCTACGGTGGTTAGAGAAAACAAGCATATTTTAGCAACAAAGATGTTACCCAAGTCTGCTCCTTCAACATGTAACTAAAGATCTGTCAGTAGGTGTGGCTGTTTGTATTGACACAGTGTTAATACCTGACAGCACTTCCATGAGTCCAGGTAGCAGACTAATTATATGAACCCATCTAAGATTGAAGCAACATATCACCCTGTACTGGTTAATCTGCACTGGCTGAAGCAACATATCACCCCTGTACTGGCTAATCTGCACTGGTTGAAGCAACATATCACCCCCGTACAGGCTAATCTGCACTGGCTGAAGCAACATATCACCCCTGTACTGGTTAATCTGCACTGGTTGAAGCAACATATCACCCTGTACTGGTTAATCTGCACTGGCTGAAGCAACATATCACCCTGTACTGGTTAATCTGCACTGGCTGAAGCATCATATCACCCTGTACTGGTTAATCTGCACTGGTTGAAGCAACATATCACCCCCGTACTGGTTAATCTGCACTGTCTGAAGCAACATATCACCCTGTACTGGCTAATCTGCACTGGTTGAAGCAACATATCACCCTGTACTGGTTAATCTGCACTTGCTGAAGCAACATATCCCCCCTGACTGGTTAATCTGCACTGGCTGAAACAACATATCACCCCTGTACTGGTTAATCTGCACTGGTTGAAGCAACATATCACCCTGTACTGGTTAATCTGCACTGGTTGAAGCAACATATCACCCTGTACTGGTTAATCTGCACTGGTTGAAGCAACATATCACCCTGTACTGGCTAATCTGCACTGGCTGAAGCAACGTATCACCCCTGTACTGGTTAATCTGCACTGGCTGAAGCAACGTATCACCCCTGTACTGGTTAATCTGCACTGGTTGAAGCATCATATCACCCTGTACTGGTTAATCTGACCTGGTTGAAGCAACATATCACCCCTGTACTGGTTAATCTGCACTGGCTGAAGCAACATATCACCCCTGTACTGGTTAATCTGCACTGGCTGAAGCAACATATCACCCCTGTACTGGTTAATCTGCACTGGCTGAAGCAACGTATCACCCCTGTACTGGTTAATCTGCACTGTCTGAAGCAACATATCACCCTGTACTGGCTAATCTGCACTGGCTGAAGCAACATATCACCCCTGTACTGGTTAATCTGCACTGGCTGAAGCAACATATCACCCCTGTACTGGCTAATCTGCACTGGTTGAAGCAACATATCACCCCCGTACAGGCTAATCTGCACTGGCTGAAGCAACATATCACCCCTGTACTGGTTAATCTGCACTGGTTGAAGCAACATATCACCCTGTACTGGTTAATCTGCACTGGCTGAAGCAACATATCACCCCTGTACTGGTTAATCTGCACTGGTTGAAGCAACATATCACCCCTGTACTGGTTAATCTGCACTGGCTGAAGCAACATATCACCCCTGTACTGGTTAATCTGCACTGGCTGAAGCAACATATCACCCCTGTACTGGTTAATCTGCACTGGTTGAAGCAACATATCACCCCTGTACTGGTTAATCTGCACTGGTTGAAGCAACATATCACCCTGTACTGGTTAATCTGCACTGGCTGAAGCAACATATCACCCTGTACTGGTTAATCTGCACTGGCTGAAGCAACATATCACCCCTGTACTGGTTAATCTGCACTGGTTGAAGCAACATATCACCCCTGTACTGGTTAATCTGACCTGGCTGAAGCAACATATCACCCCCGTACTGGTTAATCTGCACTGGTTGAAGCAACATATCACCCCTGTACTGGTTAATCTGCACTGGCTGAAGCAACATATCACCCTGTACTGGTTAATCTGCGCTGGTTGAAGCAACATATCACCCCTGTACTGGTTAATCTGCACTGGCTGAAGCATCATATCACCCTGTACTGGTTAATCTGCACTGGCTGAAGCAACATATCACCCTGTACTGGTTAATCTGCACTGGTTGAAGCAACATATCACCCCTGTACTGGTTAATCTGCACTGGCTGAAGCATCATATCACCCTGTACTGGTTAATCTGCACTGGTTGAAGCATCATATCATCCTGTACTGGTTAATCTGCACTGGCTGAAGCATCATATCACCCTGTACTGGTTAATCTGCACTGGTTGAAGCAACATATCACCCTGTACTGGTTAATCTGCACTGGCTGAAGCAACGTATCACCCCTGTACTGGTTAATCTGACCTGGCTGAAGCAACATATCACCCCCGTACTGGTTAATCTGCACTGGTTGAAGCAACATATCACCCTGTACTGGTTAATCTGCACTGGCTGAAGCAACATATCACCCCTGTACTGGTTAATCTGCACTGGCTGAAGCAACATATCACCCCTGTACTGGTTAATCTGCACTGGTTGAAGCATCATATCACCCCTGTACTGGTTAATCTGCACTGGCTGAAGCAACATATCACCCCTGTACTGGTTAATCTGCACTGGTTGAAGCAACGTATCACCCCTGTACTGGTTAATCTGCACTGGTTGAAGCAACATATCACCCCCGTACTGGTTAATCTGCACTGGTTGAAGCAACATATCACCCTGTACTGGTTAATCTGCACTTGCTGAAGCAACATATCACCCCTGTACTGGTTAATCTGCACTGGCTGAAACAACATATCACCCCTGTACTGGTTAATCTGCACTGGTTGAAGCAACATATCACCCTGTACTGGTTAATCTGCACTGGTTGAAGCAACATATCACCCCTGTACTGGTTAATCTGCACTGGTTGAAGCAACATATCACCCCTGTACTGGTTAATCTGCACTGGTTGAAGCATCATATCACCCTGTACTGGTTAATCTGACCTGGTTGAAGCAACATATCACCCCTGTACTGGTTAATCTGCACTGTCTGAAGCAACATATCACCCTGTACTGGCTAATCTGCACTGGCTGAAGCAACATATCACCCCTGTACTGGTTAATCTGCACTGGCTGAAGCAACATATCACCCTGTACTGGTTAATCTGCACTGGCTGAAGCAACATATCACCCTGTACTGGCTAATCTGCACTGGCTGAAGCAACATATCACCCTGTACTGGTTAATCTGCACTGGCTGAAGCAACATATCACCCCCGTACTGGTTAACTTGCACTGGTTGAAGCAACATATCACCCCTGTACTGGTTAATCTGACCTGGCTGAAGCAACATATCACCCCCGTACTGGTTAATCTGCACTGGTTGAAGCAACATATCACCCTGTACTGGTTAATCTGCACTGGCTGAAGCAACATATCACCCCTGTACTGGTTAATCTGCACTGGTTGAAGCAACATATCACCCTGTACTGGTTAATCTGACCTGGCTGAAGCAACATATCACCCTGTACTGGCTAATCTGCACTGGCTGAAGCAACATATCACCGTGTACTGGTTAATCTGCACTGGCTGAAGCAACATATCACACCTGTACTGGTTAATCTGCACTGGCTGAAGCAACATATCACCCTGTACTGGCTAATCTGCACTGGCTGAAGCAACATATCACCCTGTACTGGTTAATCTGCACTGGCTGAAGCAACATATCACCCCTGTACTGGTTAATCTGCACTGGTTGAAGCAACATATCACCCCTGTACTGGTTAATCTGCACTGGCTGAAGCAACATATCACCCCTGTACTGGTTAATCTGCACTGGTTGAAGCATCATATCACCCCTGTACTGGCTAATCTGCACTGGCTGAAGCAACATATCACCCCTGTACTGGTTAATCTGCACTGGTTGGAACAACATATCACCCCTGTACTGGTTAATCTGCACTGGCTGCCAATCCGCTATCGGATTAAATTTAAGATTCTTTTATTTGCTTTTAAATCTTTGCATGCGCTCGGGCCACCCTACTTGGCGCAGCTTCTCTGTCCCTATGTCCCGAGGCGTTCCCTGAGGTCCTCTGAGCAGCACTTGCTGCAGGTTCGTCCAGCCCGCTATAAGGCCCGCGGTGAGTTATTGCGCCCCTAGTTTATGGAACCAGCTCCCCCTGACGGTCAGACTCGCCCCATCTCTTAGTATTTTTAAGATCCGTTTAAAGACTTACTTTTATTCTCAGGCTTTTAACTCTGTTGGGGCAGTCTAACCCCTTACTGACCTTATTTTAGTGTTTTTATAGTATGTTTGTTTTTATCTCTATTTGTTGTTTTTATTTGTGTACAACACTTTGGTCTGCATCACTGCAGTTTTTAAATGTGCTTTATAAATAAATTGATGATGATGAACAACAGTATAAGGATGAAGCACCACCTCACTGGGACCCACACTGACCACAGGTATGTAGGCTGTACCTTTAACGACCTGAACCAGCTCTGGAGAAGACAACAAAACCCAGCAGGTATACCAGGCTCTGGGAAATAAAAATAAAAAACAACAACAAAACAGAAGTTAAAAACATTGGGGGTCAAAGGTCAATTCCCAAATAAAAAAGGGAAACAACATAAACAGAGAGATTATACAAGATAATGAGACATATCGTAACATGAAGTGGAATGAAAACATGGTAACTAGGCGTAACACATGACACATGATTCTGCTGTTAATGATGTTCTTGTTAAATCTGTTAAATTCTGCAAGACAATGAATTGTGAAGATCACAAAGGAATCACTAATTACTCTGTTAACAAAAAAAGTTGTTTTTTAATGCATCAAAACCTAATTGTACAATTTCTTAATTAGTACAAACCTTTAAAAAATAATTCTTCCTGAAAAATGATGCATCTGAATTAATTCCAGCTAAAACAACTATTATAATAATAATAATAATTATTATTATTATTACGGCACCACCTGTGTCTTTATGTTAATGTGTCTGAGTGGCATAATAAATTTATCAAGGAGACGTGGAGGAGAAGGAAATTCCTGAACGGTTCTGGTGGCAGCCATCAAAAGGACTTTTACCCTGAACAACAAACTCATCCCTCTCAAACAGGAGAGTTTACAGAGAGATCTCACATAACTACTGCTGACATCCTGAGTTCTTCAAGATTCTTCTGACTTCTGGAGGACAGATGATGGAACAAAAGGCTCCTGCAGGACACGTCTACAGGTGAGGAGGCAGAGACGTGCAAATGTGAGGACACATTAAAAAGCAAAAGTCTAAAGAAACGTGATGCGAGGTGTTGGACTGTCATGTGAGTCAAACTGAAAGATCTATTTCTTGCATGTGGGCAGACTGCAGAACACGTCAGTGCTGTTAGCTGAGGGACGGCCTGCTAACCTCGACACCACCTCCACTACAAACTGCTCCATCATCAGTGAGCTATTCAAAGACATTCCCTCCCACAGCTTCACTCACACTCTGCTGCCAAATCAGACCTGAGATCAGCCATCAGGAAGCCGCGTCGCGCTCCTCCAACTCACACCTTAATGTCTCTCTCTCATTCACGCGGATCTATTTGGGATGAACACAAACAGCAGATAAAATGGGAAACACCAACACTGCTGCATTTGTGACAGAAATGCTCATTTGAACTGTTTGTCTCTTAAAAGGATTTTCAAAAAAAAAAAAGCAACTGAAACAATTTAGTTTGACAGTTTTACAAAAATAGAATAAAAAATAAAAATAGAAAAATATACATTCATAACAGCTAATCTTTAAAGAGGCCATTTCATACAAATTTCAGGACTTTGTGGTTATTTCTTAAAGTGCAACTAACCCCCAAATCAACTTTTTTTTGCTGATAAACTGTCTAAACGGGTGTCTAGTAGTCTTAACTACATGTCCCAGGCATTATTTTGATATTTTAGTGCATATTTGTTAAAATCTTAACTTTAAGCCAAAAAACGTCTGTGTGGCTCCCTCCTAAGGTTAAACAGTGTACTGCATTCGAATTTCGAATCCAATTTGCTGATTGGCTCTGAGGTGATGAAGAATGTGTGACGTGGCAGCTCTGCCGCTGCCGAGTATAAAAACGGCTCAGCCGTAGACACGCCTCGTATCGAGCTGGAGTTTGAATAGAGAGAACTGCAAACGTCTTCGATTTTCAGGTTAGCGATTTGATAGCACAGCATTTAGTTAGCGTTATTAACTTAGATTTTAGTTCCAATATTTAGTGTAGAAAATTATATGCCGGAGTTTGCAGACAACATTTTACCCGCGATTCCTTCACCAACTTGCTGGAGCATGAACGAGGCTTTGTGAAGAAGCTGGTTCTGAAGAGGGAGACTGTCCCGTTGCTTTTACACGGCAGAGCTAAAGTACACCGACACTGCTGCCCCGCCAACAAGAGGACACCAGTCTGAGGTGAGTGAGCAAAATATGGAGCTAAAAACAGCTAAGAATTACGTTTTACCAAGGTTGATACAGCAGTGATAATAGCAGTGTTTGTGGTTTATACTTGCAGTGTGAGACACTCGTATATTACCTTGTTCTGTCAGCTTTGAATAGTATCTAGTATTTCAGTCATGCAAATGCTAAATTACAATATGAACGAGTCTGGGCGTTATGACACTGAGCTGCAAAGGTACAGGCATGTTACATCCACTATCCACTTTGTGTTGATATTTTATACCGGGGTGCTGGTTTCAGGCCCGGAGTGGCTAATCGGGAGGACCGGGACAATTCCTGGTGGTCCGGTGATCGCTCCCTCCCTCTCTTTTTCTTTTCTTTTTTGTGGGCCGGTGTTTAGTCATGTTTCTGTATTGATCACGTAACCTACGCTGCTAGCTGGTCCTGGGCCGTCTCCACTGTCGGCTCTGTTTTTTTTTTTTTCTTTCAGTCGCACCTGACGTAACACGTCAGTGAGCTCGTCCAGCTGTGTTTACAGACGTAGAGTAGAAAGGTGGTGTGGAGAAGGCTGGATTTATAGAGAAAAGTTCTGGAAACGCAGCTAAATGTGCAAAAAATTGGCAGCTTTTCCATTTAAACAATTCCACACCTCTTAAAAGACAGAGGTTTGATGTGTCAGACCACAGCTTCCTTCTGGAAGGAAGTACAAGCTATGTGGACTGTTCAAGGTAAACAACAAATTATCTATAAAACAATTATGTAATTTTATGTATGGTGTTCTGTTATTAAACTATCATACTATTATTTTGTGTTTAGAATGGCTACATTTTGTCTTTTATTTTATTAACCCTGCAGAAAAAA
>SSNP01000175.1:811614-822574 GCA_006937955.1 Pachypanchax playfairii | reverse complement strand
CCTCGCTGGAGCTCGCGGCTCGAAGCGATACGGCTCAGGGCCGCTAGCGTCCGCCACCGAACCCTCCTCCAGAACCTCCATCTCAGGGGAGGGAGGTGGAGAAAAATCTTCCACCTCAAAGGATCTCTCTGTTGCAAAACTTGACTCGCTATCGCTTGCCATTATGCACTTTAGCTGTCAGTGTCAGCGCCAAAGCCAACTGTCAATCACAGCCCAAACCCCGCCCATTAGCCCCCTCCCGCTCGTGCCCCTCAGTCCTCCCGGCACGCCCATTTCAGCGCCAGATTTGAAATCTCCCTGAAGCGGAAGTAAGTCTCTGGCAGGGGGGGTTAGTTGTTCTTTAAGTATAAACCAGTAATATGAAACATTTTATTTCTAAACATGTCAGGAAACACATCAAGCTGCTTCAACTGCTTCAGCAGCGGCTTGTTCATATTCATTATTCTAATTTGCTGGACTCTGATTGGCTAACAAACAAGCCTATGAGAGCAAGGTATACTGTTTCCTGCCCTGCTGCGCATGGCAACGTCAGACATCTCTCTTCCCGTTTGCTACGTCTTATGCTAACAGCTTTTAGCCAGCAGCATGCTAGGCGTTATGCTAACAGCTTTTAGCCAGCAGCTTGCTAGGTGTGGTTTTAACTGCAGGAGCTGATGAATACTAACGAACAAAGGAGTTGTGATGAAACAGATACAGGCCGTTAGAACTCGGGAGAACTCGGGTTTTATCACCACCTGCGTAGTTTGAGAGATTAAAACTAAAAGAGAAGTTGTTGACCTGTTTTCACCCACTATGAAGGTAAGAACACCTGTGGAGCTAAAATATTCAACAGAAACCTCAGAAAAAAACAAGTAGTGATTCATAAAACTAATTTATATTGATAAAACCAAATGGATCATTCAAACAAACAACTTAAAAGTTAGAAAAATATGTCTTGAGCCTCTTTTTGAAAACATGAACAATCTCTGCAGCACTGAGGTTCTCCAGCAGGCTGTTCCACAGACGAGGTAACATTAACATGTACACTCACCGGCCACTTTATTAGGTACACCTGTCCAACTGCTCGTTAACACTTAATTTCTAATCAGCCAATCACATGGCGGCAACTCAGTGCATCTAGGCATGTACACATGGTCAAGACAATCTCCTGCAGTTCAAACCGAGCATCAGTATGGGGAAGAAAGGTGATTTGAGTGACTTTGAACGTGGCATGGTTGTTGGTGCCAGAATGGCTGGTCTGAGTATTTCAGAAACTGCTGATCTACTGGGATTTTCACGCACAACCATCTCTAGGGTTTACAGAGAATGGTCCGAAAAAGAAAAAATATCCAGTGAGCGGCAGTTCTGTGGCCGGAAATGCCTTGTTGATGCCAGAGGTCAGAGGAGAATGGCCAGACTGGTTCGAGCTGATAGAAAGGCAACAGTGACTCAAATAACCACTCGTTACAACCAAGGTAGGCAGAAGAGCATCTCTGAACGCACAGTACGTCCAACTTTGAGGCAGATGGGCTACAGCAGCAGAAGACCACGCCGGGTGCCACTCCTTTCAGCTAAGAACAGGAAACTGAGGCTACAATTTGCACAAGCTCATCGAAATTGGACAATAGAAGATTGGAAAAACGTTGCCTGGTCTGATGAGTCTCGATTTCTGCTGCGACATTCGGATGGTAGGGTCAGAATTTGGCGTCAACAACATGAAAGCATGGATCCATCCTGCCTTGTATCAACGGTTCAGGCTGGTGGTGGTGGTGTAATGGTGTGGGGAATATTTTCTTGGCACTCTTTGGGCCCCTTGGTACCAATTGAGTATCGTTACAACGCCACAGCCTACCTGAGTATTGTTGCTGACCATGTCCATCCCTTTATGACCACAATGTACCCAACTTCTGATGGCTACTTTCAGCAGGATAATGCGCCATGTCATAAAGCTGGAATCATCTCGGACTGGTTTCTTGAACATGACAATGAGTTCACTGTACTCAAATGGCCTCCACAGTCACCAGATCTCAATCCAATAGAGCATCTTTGGGATGTGGTGGAACGGGAGATTCGCATCATGGATGTGCAGCCGACAAATCTGCGCCAACTGTGTGATGCCATCATGTCAATATGGACCAAACTCTCTGAGGAATGCTTCCAGCACCTTGTTGAATCTATGCCATGAAGAATTGAGGCAGTTCTGAAGGCAAAAGGGGGTCCAACCTGTTACTAGCATGGTGTACCTAATAAAGTGGCTGGTGAGTGTATGTTTGGATCAGCTATAAATATGAAGTCAGAACTGAACCGAGGAGGAACATCGATGGATAAATCCTGGTCAAGGAATTGAGAAAAACCCATTTAACCCTTGTATCATCTTGATCGATTCTCTTTACTACTATATATAAGCTGCCACTTGGTAAAATTTTTAAACGTGATATAAATGTTCATTGTTATGCTGTTGATACTCAATTAAATAGTAAATGGCATGTACTTGCATAGATACATTTCTTATGACCTACGAGTCCCAAAGTTCTTCACACTACAGTTCATCAGTCACACACACATTCACACATATTGTGATAAACTACACACGTAGCTACAGCTGTCCTGGGACACACTGACAGAGGCGAGGCTGCCGGACACCACCGGACCCTCCGACAACCAGCAAACAGCCACCGGACCCTCCGACGTCCACCAAACAGCCACCGGACCCTCCGACCTCCACCGAACAGCCACCGGACCCTCCGACGTCCACCAAACAGCCACCGGACCCTCCGACGTCCACCAAACAGCCACAGGACCCTTCCGACCACCACCAAACAGGCACCGGACCCTCCGACCTCCACCAAACAGCCACCGGACCCTCCGACCTCCACCAAACAGCCACCGGACCCTCCGACCTCCACCAAACAGGCACCGGACCCTCCGACCTCCACCGAACAGCCACCGGACCCTCCGACGTCCACCAAACAGCCACCGGACCCTCCGACGTCCACCAAACAGCCACAGGACCCTCCGACCTCCACCAAACAGCCACCGGACCCTCCGACCTCCACCAAACAGCCACAGGACCCTCCGACCTCCACCAAACAGGCACCGGATCCTCCGACCTCCACCAAACAGGCACAGGACCCTCCGACCTCCACCAAACAGGCACCGGATCCTCCGACCTCCACCAAACAGCCACAGGACCCTCCGACCTCCACCAAACAGGCACCGGATCCTCCGACCTCCACCAAACAGGCACCGGACCCTCCGACCTCCACCAAACAGGCAACTGTGAATGCAAACGTGATTAAATGTTTGCCATTAGTCTCTACTAGAACACGGATGTCACTTTTTAAAGTGGTTCAGAGTTACAGGTCACAGACCCTTGAGTTGGTATTCAGTTCGCCACTAGGTGCCTTCAGTTTCCTTGTTGCCCTTTATCTATTTCCCTTTCCTAATTAGTAGTTGTTTAAATTCTGTAAACACATCATTTTTGCTTTGTACAATTTTGCTTCACCTCTCCTTGTTCTTGCGCCCTCCAGTGCACCTGTGTTTGGATCCTTCAACTGCATCTCAGTATTTGGAGCAAAACTAAATTTATTTTCATCACCAGCATGACAAGTTAACAGACCAACAAGAAACCCAACTCTCATCCATGACATTATTTTACCCTTCCCTCAGTTGTGCCGTCATTCATCTTTATTTCTCACTTTATTTTGGCTTCAGCAGCAGCTCAGTTTGTTCAGACACCCACACTGACAGATGACTCACGTTTGTCCAACGAGAGGATCAGTTTGACTTCAGCAGCAAAAATCAAACTCAAAGGGTTTGAGATTTTTTCTTTAAAATGTGTGTTCAGGTAAATTTCTGGGTTTGTAACCCAACACTACCCAGGTCATGCAGAATTCTTCTTCTTATTATTATTGTTATGCATTTTATTTAAAGCACCTTTCAAAACACTCAAGAACACTGTACAACAATAGCACCACAACACAAGATAACAGTAAAATACAAGACAATAAATTAAATCAAATACAAGTAAACAGAATAATATAAGTTAAAGGGACTCTAAGAAAGTTTAACAACAAATAAATATATAGAACTGTACAATTTCTTCCTCACACATGCTCCAACAATGTCCTGATTAATAGAAAGAGCCCAGGCATTTTCACAGTAGTTGCCTCTATATGCATGCAAAATCATTTTATTAGTTATTAATAAAGCTTGTTCAGATCGAACACATACTGTACTTTCCAGAGGCACTCGAATGCATCATGAAGTCATGCGTGTTCATGCTCAGGCATAGCGTTTACTATCGCTAGCTAAAAGCTGCAGAGAGAGTAACGTTTGAAGCATGGATTCTACCGAGAACAAGAGAACACAGTCCAGCCCAGAACCCAACCAAGAAACAGAAACCGAGAGATTTTCCAGCGTGACAAAAAGGGGGAAACTTGAGTTGGATCGACGGAGGTTAAGATCGGTTCGGCATTTGAGAAGTAGAAAATGCTGAGAGAATCTCAGTATGAGAAAAGAAATTATTACTAAATACGTGGGGGAAAGAGTTGTGTCAGGTTTTGTGAGCGACTGTACTGAGTGAGTCCTCTGATCAGGAAGAAGATCTTTGGTTGGAGCTGAAACACCTGCTTGTTAAGCTGCTCGTTAAGCTGCTCGTTAAGCTACATGGGAAGATGAGAAGAAGCGGACGCTTATTCGGAACTGCTGTGCTCCTGGCTGGATTACACTCGATGCTTCTGTGCCTCCTCGGACTCTCCCGAGCTCTGTGAAACCCAGAGTCATCTGAACCTGTCTCTCCTGTCTGTCTGTCTCTCTACCTGCTCATATATCCCTGAGTTTGATCATTGTGGAAAATAAAATCAGTTTTAACAACTTTGAAATCTGAGTCCAGTCTGAGTTCTGCATGCGAGTCAAACGTTTATCTGAGTCCATGAAAAGTTGATGCTTTCAGGAGTTTCCACATATTTCCTGTAGTAGAAACATTTTTAAGCTGTCTGACGTGCTCACAGCTGATTTGGTTTAAATATCATAACATCACATTTATTATCTCAGTCGAAGTCATGCCTGCAAATCTGTAAGTTGTCGAATACAGGACTGACTCAGCTGCGAGTTCACTTACAGAATGTATGCCTCGTGCACAAGCTTACCGTTAAGGCTGCAGTTACACGTTGGGCCTCACGCGGCAATTGCAAGCCCAAACATTGGAAAATCACTTAGAGCAGCTTTAAACAGAGTATGCCAGTTTGAACAGGTAGTCTATGTTTTGAGACAGGATTTAAAGGCAAAGTGAGTTCTATAATTTTGGGGCAGAGTAATTGAAGGCTCTGCCCTCTAAGTCATATGATGGGAATAACCAAATGGAGAGAGGATGATGATCTGAGGGAACGTGAAGATGAAGCAACCTGAAGGAGGTCAGATAAATATGGTGGAGCGCGATTGTGAATTTTTAAAACAGAAGTGGAGGGGTTCTAGAGAGTTAGGGTTAGGTAGTATAACAGATTAATCTAAGAAAATGGATGTAGAGTCAGAGTTTGGCTTACAGCTTTAAACCTCATCACAGAACTATTAACATTGCATTTGTTTCAAGTCGTAGTCATTTACTAGTGTAAAGTTTCATTTAAGCTAAATGTGCCATCTTAACAAAAACACATTCAGCACTGAAGCTGCTTGGAGGTTCTATAAGCCTTTACAACAAAAACCTTCATCGTCTAGTTTATAGGAGAGAAAAAAACAGCAAGAGTGCCTCTTAGAGGACAAACAGGTTCATTACAAAACAAATCCACTGAAGAGAAGTTACAACAAGGGTCTGCAAACTGGGGCTCTGGAGCCGCATGTGGTCCTGCAGCTCCCTTAGAACTTTGTGACTGGGAGGAGAAATAGAAATGACTGTCAGTCACGAAGGTCACAGAAAGTTGTCTGCAAAATCAGACAAGCTTGTAGAAATAAGTCAGATCTGTTTCAAAGTCCAATTCTTCAGAATATTTAGAAAGAAACAAACCTTAGGACCAATGCTGAACAGCTCTGTAACAGCTGAAGCTGCTCATATTCAGTTAGGTTTGCTGTTTAACTTCACCCAGGAAAGCAGAACATTTACATAACCTACCTGTAACCTGTTGTCACCTGTTCTCTGGTTGGTAAAGCTTACTTAGTTTAACTCCGTCCTGCTCAATTAGTGGGGCACGCCCCCTCGAGATACCCCCCGGGGGACTTTGGGAAACATGCTGTTTTGCTGTACTAGAATAACATTTTTTGTCCTTCATGGTCTCAGTAAGGATGCACACTTTTCTCGTCTGCTCCTGCTTCACAGACTGATAAACTGTATAACTGAGTGTTTAATTGTCCTCTCTACATTTCTGGGTCTTGTTTTTGGTATTTTAGCACATTTTTACAGAACTTTTCAGTTTAGACTAAAAACCGTTATTGAAGCGCCCTCTTCAGGTTTAAACGTTACACTGCACTTGAATTTGAATCAGGCATTGTTATTGGCTGAAACCTTATTTTCTCTAACCGTGATATGTTGCTTCAGCCAGTGCAGATTAACCAGTACAGGGGTGATATGTTGTTTCAACCAGTGCAGATTAACCAGTACAGGGTGATATGTTATTTCAGCCAGTGCAGATTAACCAGTACAGGGTGATACGTTGTTTCAGCCAGTGCAGATTAACCAGTACAGGAGTGATACGTTGCTTCAGCCAGTGCAGATTAACCAGTACAGGGGTGATACGTTGCTTCAGCCAGTGCAGATTAACCAGTACAGGGGTGATACGTTGCTTCAGCCAGTGCAGATTAACCAGTACAGGGTGATATGTTGCTTCAGCCAGTGCAGATTAACCAGTACAGGGGTGATATGTTGCTTCAGCCAGTGCAGATTAACCAGTACAGGGGTGATATGTTGCTTCAGCCAGTGCAGATTAACCAGTACAGGGTGATATGATGCTTCAGCCAGTGCAGATTAGCCAGTACAGGGTGATATGTTGCTTCAGCCAGTGCAGATTAACCAGTACAGGAGTGATATGTTGTTTCAGCCAGTGCAGATTAACCAGTACAGGGTGATATGTTGCTTCAGCCAGTGCAGATTAACCAGTACAGGGTGATATGTTGCTTCAGCCAGTGCAGATTAACCAGTACAGGGTGATATGTTGCTTCAGCCAGTGCAGATTAGCCAGTACAGGGTGATATGATGCTTCAGCCAGTGCAGATTAACCAGTACAGGGGTGATACGTTGCTTCAGCCAGTGCAGATTAACCAGTACAGGGGATATGCTGCTTCAGCCAGTGCAGATTAACCAGTACAGGGTGATATGTTGCTTCAGCCAGTGCAGATTAGCCAGTACAGGGTGATATGATGCTTCAGCCAGTGCAGATTAACCAGTACAGGGGTGATACGTTGCTTCAGCCAGTGCAGATTAACCAGTACAGGGGTGATATGTTGCTTCAGCCAGTGCAGATTAACCAGTACAGGGGTGATATGATGCTTCAGCCAGGTCAGATTAACCAGTACAGGAGTGATACGTTGCTTCAGCCAGTGCAGATTAACCAGTACAGGGTGATATGTTGCTTCAGCCAGTGCAGATTAACCAGTACAGGGTGATATGAGGCTTCAGCCAGTGCAGATTAACCAGTACAGGGTGATATGTTGCTTCAGCCAGTGCAGATTAACCAGTACAGGGTGATATGTTGCTTCAGCCAGTGCAGATTAACCAGTACAGGGGTGATATGATGCTTCAGCCAGTGCAGATTAACCAGTACAGGGGTGATATGTTGTTTCAACCAGTGCAGATTAACCAGTACAGGGTGATATGTTGCTTCAGCCAGTGCAGATTAACCAGTACAGGGTGATATGATGCTTCAGCCAGTGCAGATTAACCAGTACAGGGGTGATACGTTGCTTCAGCCAGTGCAGATTAACCAGTACAGGGGTGATATGTTGCTTCAGCCAGTGCAGATTAACCAGTACAGGGGTGATATGATGCTTCAGCCAGTGCAGATTAACCAGTACAGGGGTGATATGTTGTTTCAACCAGTGCAGATTAACCAGTACAGGGTGATATGTTGCTTCAACCAGTGCAGATTAACCAGTACAGGGTGATATGTTGCTTCAGCCAGTGCAGATTAACCAGTACAGGGGTGATATGATGCTTCAGCCAGTGCAGCTTAACCAGTACAGGGGTGATATGTTGTTTCAACAGTGAAGATTAACCAGTACAGGGTGATATGTTATTTCAACCAGTGCAGATTAACCAGTACAGGGTGATACGTTGTTTCAGCCAGTGCAGATTAACCAGTAAGGGGTGATATGTTGCTTCAACCAGTGCAGATTAACCAGTACAGGGTGATATGTTGCTTCAGCCAGTGCAGATTAGCCAGTACAGGGTGATATGATGCTTCAGCCAGTGCAGATTAACCAGTACAGGGGTGATACGTTGCTTCAGCCAGTGCAGATTAACCAGTACAGGGGTGATATGTTGCTTCAGCCAGTGCAGATTAACTAGTACAGGGGTGATATGTTGCTTCAATGTAGTCCCGGTTAAAAATCGTGCTGCAGCATTTTGTACTAACTGGAGACGAACTATTGAGGATGAAGGAGCACCATATAACAGAGAGTCGGCATAATCAAGGCGTGATGTCACAAACGCGTGGATGACTGAGTGAAGATCTTTTCTCCTCAGAATGGGTTTTAGCTTGGTCAGACTACGGAGGTGGAAAAAACAGGATCTAAAAACCTGATTAATCTGGACATCAAATCTGAGGTCAGAGTCAAAGATGACCCCCAGATTTTTGATGTTTGGTTTCAGTAGAGCCGACAAGCAGGAGGACCCTTGGACACCTCTATGAAACATGCTTTTGTGCGCGCGTGCAGCCACACGAGGCTGAGTCACAGATATTACACGAGCTAATCCAAATTTAGCTTTTGCTTTGATCAACAACAATATATCACGAAAGGACAGGTACCATTCTATGATGCTGAAGCCTCTGCAGTACGAACCGTCGGCTTGAAACGGTTGTGCGGTCACGCGCAGCTGCACCTTTTCTGTCTTTTTAAAAAAAAAAAAATTCTTTTTTTACATTTGTGTGCATGTATAGGTCTGCCTGTGCCCAGCAACACAGTATTATATCAATTTTACAAACTAAACTGATCTGTCTTCCATCAGTCACATGACACCATTAACCAATGACCGACCCTGACAGCAGAGCGTTGTCTGTTACGAGATGATGGAAACAAGCTTGGTGGGGGGGGGGGCATTTAAAGTGCAAAATAGTGAACCAGGTTATTGCAAGGGACCACTGTAATACACATGTAGTTACACAGCTTCTAGTAGTGCATAGAACACATTATACTCCATTGACTATGGAGTATTAACTATATTACTGTTATTATTGTTCTTATTATGTTATATTGGAAACAATATTAATTTGTAAGAATTTATTGATAACTTAAAAGGTATGGAATATTCATTTAAAAAAAATATAATTTTTTTACAAAATAATGCCTCCACCAGGTGTTTGGAGGGTTGTAGAATGAAAATACTTCAAATATAATGTTTAAAGGAAAAAGTGTAAAATATAAAATATTTATTCGGACAGGCATGTTTACATCTACCAGCCAATAGCTGGCAGAGTAGCGGGCACCATTGCAGGTTGCCTAACATGGTGAATATTCCAGCACAGCGAGGCTGGTAATGTGGAGTCTGCAGGTCGAGCAGCTGGAAACCCTGGGGACATGTGGTGATTGATATAATTTGCTAAATAGTGAATGTCATGTATTTGTATAGCACTTTTCTATTCATTCAGACCACTATCTGCATCAAGTTTTACATTCACCCATTCACACAACCCGATGTGTAAAT
Organism: Pachypanchax playfairii; assembly: GCA_006937955.1. Lineage (NCBI taxonomy): Eukaryota > Metazoa > Chordata > Actinopteri > Cyprinodontiformes > Aplocheilidae > Pachypanchax > Pachypanchax playfairii. The sequence goes on along the minus strand of SSNP01000175.1, from coordinate 812,745 downwards.
CGGGGGGAGAGGGAAGAGGCTAACACTCAAATAACCCGATATGCAAACTGGCAACATGGGGTTCAGTGTCTTTCCCAAGGACACTTCAACATGTGGTAGGTGGAAGCCGGGATCGATTGGATTGGAGGACAACCGCACTAACTACTGAGACACAGCCACCCATTGCTTGCCATAGGGAATTCCCCAACATGTGACGAGCAGGTTCATGTTGAAAAGTCTTTATTAGCCGCTCATGCTAACATGGAGCAGCAGCTGGCTGAAGTGTGGGGAAATCCAGCTGCAGGTTTGGCTGGAGGAAACCTCAGAGAATTTTGTGGCTGGGTGGAGAAGATAGGCATGCAGGATGGCGTAAAGAGAGGAGAGAGGACTTCAAAAAGTTTAACAAGACCATTTTACACAAATTTCATGACTTTGTGGTTATTTCTTAAGTATTAACCTGTAATATGAAACATTTTATATCTAAAAAAATGTCAGGAAACACTGATTAACAGACCTTTCAATCTATCTGCATCAAGATTCGGCTGGCTTCGTGCTGCAACTCATTAATATTCATTATGCAAATTTGCTGAACTCAGATTGGCTAACAAACTAGCCTGTGGCTGTGTCCAAATTCAGAGTCTGTGTTCTTCTAAGGCAGGGATTCTCAAAGTGTGGTGCGCGCACCCCTGGGGGTGCATGAGCTGCCGCTAGGGGGTGCGCGAGGGGAAAAATGTAATGGCAGACAAATGTAACGATAATAATTACAAAATACAGTTGTTTCCCCACACAATAAAGATGTGTAAAAAAATATTTCCTCTGTAAAATTGTAAACAATGACAATTAAAATTACTATTCAAAATGCACTTCATCTAGAAATGAGGGGTAGAAAAAGTTCTTCTTCTACTACTACACAATTTAAGTGCGCACCTAGCTTGTAGCCTCAACTTCATTCATTATCGCAAATGTGCTCAAATGGCCTAAATCGGGGAAACTGTCAGTTGAGAAATTGAAAGACAAACGTACTGATAAAGGAGCGGAACCAAGAGAGAGTGATGAATCAAAGGCAACAGAGGATAGAATTGTGACGGATACGGGAGAAGAAAATGAACGGGAGTTAAAAAATGATGAGCTGGAGGAGACGGCAGAGGGAAA
>SSNP01000175.1:799849-811557 GCA_006937955.1 Pachypanchax playfairii | reverse complement strand
GAGTGTTTCAGATTAATTCAAAAGCAGGAGCTCATTGTTGTGATCATTAGATGTGGTTTTTGTTCATTTGAGTAAACATGCCATCTTTAATATAGCCTAAATAAAATTCAACGTCCTTTCAACACGAACAAAAATGCTTGTGGCATTTTTTTTTTTTTTAAGTGCGGGGGGTTGGGGGTGCGTCACCACGACTGGGACATAAAAGGGGGTGCGTGGCAAAATAAGTTTGGGAACAGCTGTTCTAAGGTTGTATTTTAAGGATGTTACATCACACCGCCGTGACGAGAACTGTCCAAATTCCAAGGAATCTTCAAATTCTTCCATGAAATGCCTAATATTTTTTCCCTGAATTTTAAGGATTGATCTGAGGTATCCTTTCACGTTCTACATATACCATAATTCTTTTTGATAATTCGGCTTAGAGCTGAAACCCTGAATTTCAGACTCAGCCAATGAGAGCAAGGCATACTATTTCCTGCCCCGCTGCGCATGGCAACAAGACACGTAGTCTCTTCCGGTTTGCTACGTCTTATACTAACAGCTTTTAGCCAGCAGCATGCTAGGTGTTATGCTAACAGCTTTTAGCCAGCAGCATGCTAGGTGTTATGCTAACAGCTTTTAGCCAGCAGCATGCTAGGTGTTATGCTAACAGCTTTTAGCCAGCAGCATGCTAGGCGTGGTTTCAACTGCAGGAGCTGATGAATACTAACGAACAAAGGAGTTGTGATGAAACAGATACAGGTCGTTAGAACTCAGGAGAACTCGGGTTTTATCACCACCTGCGTAGTTTGAGAGATAAAAACTGAAAGAGAAGTTATTGACCTGTTTTCACCCACTATGAAGGTAAGAACACCTGTGGAGCTAAAATATTCAACAGAAACCTCAGAAAAACTGTTTTTAATGGAAGGGACTCTTTAAAATAAGCACGCTATGGTGATTTTACTGAATCTGCCTTTTTCAACATGGCGGCCAATTTTGCACACATTGGCCAACGTAAAAAGCCTGGCATCCCCTCTATAAATATAATCTCATTGTGTACAACAAAAAACAGCAAGTAAAGTCCTCCATACTCTATAACACAGGAGTGTTAGGTCATTATGCACTAACACGTTTAGTTATCTGGTGGCAGCAAATGAAATGAAATAGATGAGCACGTGGCTGTGTGTGTGTGTGTGTGTGTGTGTGTGTGTGTGTGTGTGTGTGTGTGTGTGTGCACACTGTGCCACAGCGTGACAAGATATTACCTGCACAGGTAGTGGTGGTCATTACCTGCTAGCAGGTGTCAAAAGTAGAAGTAGAAATCCAGTCTAGCAGCTGTTCCAATCGTCACTAAACCAGCTGAATTCAATTAGCACAACTCCTTTACCAGGTAGATGAGCTAAAACACCTGTTCTTGATGTACAGGTAGATCCAAGAACATGCCAGCGTTTCTGCTTTCTACTACTTCTACTTTTGGCACCTATGGCTGCTAGCAGGCTGGATGACGATGTCATTAGTCTGAGTGTGTCCAGTGTTGCAGGGAAGTTCCAGGTTTTGTCACTGGAGGACTTATATTCCACAAAAACTAGTAAATTATGTTTATCCACATAATTATAATGACAATTTTTAAAACACTCTAGCCTATTTGAAATAAAATACCTTAAGAACATTATAGTGATAAATGGCAGATTTTACTGCAGCAGAATGATTATATTTCTACAGTTGAGACATTTATTAAGTTTACTGTCTTGAAAAAAGTGGATAGTTCAAACTGAATCACTATGTGGACATTATTATTGTACTCATTACTTAATATGTTTGAGTTATAGCATTGGGAATAAATAATAGGGGATGGGAACAATTCAGGATCAGCACACCATGATGCATTTTTCTGTGTATGAACATGAAAGTTACTGTTGTAATTTGGGAAAGAACATGAGCTAAAAATCAACAGATACAAATTAGAGGCCGCAGGACTCTTCTTTGATTTTTAATGGCGGTTGTCAAACAAATTTGAGGTGTATTACCGCCACCTACTGGTATGGAATGTGGATCAGGATTGCAGGATCTTCCTTTTCTCTCCTCCCATTGTTTTTTCCATTTCTCCTTAATTTAAATTTTTTATAATGCTTTTAACATGTGTGACTGTTATTTCAATATTGCTACATCTTTAGCTTTTGATCTGCCATTTCATTTCCTTTCACTCCACTATGTGCTGGTACCCAGAGAAAGACCACTGTTAAATCCATCATCTGTATTCTATATAATGTTTGCTGGATCTCTGGTAAACCTTCTGTGTTTTGTGTATGTCCTGTAAAGCGACCTTGGGTGTCCTGAAAGGTGCTTAATAAATAAAATGTACTTTTTATTATTATTATTCTCTATAAGAAGATCCGGTCTGCTGGCTGAGTGACTGAACTTTTAAACTGGTTAGTGATGAACTAGAATCAGAACATATAACAGGTTGTAATGTCTTGTGTCTTCCACCTACAGGACTGTTAACAGTAATGATATCAGGAGATCTGGTGAACGCTAGGTGGTGCTAGAGGCCACGTGACCTACAGGAGCGCTCGAGTGCTTCCGGTTCTTTAAAAGCGCTTCTTTGGACTTTGTTACGTCGTCTGCACGCGCACATGTACCGACCTCCTGCCAAACCTCAGCGGAGTCCTGGAGCTTCGCGGCCGTCTGGAAGGTTCCCCTCCCCGGCTCCCGTCAGGGGTCTTCCCGGGGCTTGGTCCCCGTACGCGAGCTCATCCTGGAGCTGGTCCCCGGGCTCAGACAGAGGATGGTCGGACGGGTCTCCGGCAACGTTCGGAAACAGATCGCAGGGATTTGCGGGTCAGGTGCGTCGTAGGGGGGACAGTTTCCGGCGGCCTCAGTCCTTCAGCCCGACTGCTGCTCCGAACCTCCAGGTAATATCCGGAGCCCAACACGTGAATCCGTTAAACTCCGCGTATAGTTCGACAAGTGTGTGTTTCAGGTACTCACCGTGTCTGCAGAGTCCAAATGTTCCAAAACTTTTAACAGTAATTAAAACAGACTTAAATTTCAAAAGTGTTTCCGGATCGTCTAGCACCTAAAAACTAAAAGGTTTCATCTGGCTCACCTTACAGATTTACCTGAAACAGGTGCAGTTGACTCGTTTATTTTATCCCAATTGGACAATTAGCTGATGGGCGGAGCGTCCTCACACCTGAAACCCTCAGATTGAGCTATCTTTTTCAGTTAATCTTGAATCACGTGATGTAGATTTATAAATGCTGTTCCTTAAAGGATCAATCTGAGAGCAGCCTGTTAATCTGACCGTGTGTGTGTTGAATAATCCAGCCTGTGGTCTGTTTCCAGTCGAGTCCTTCAGATGCTCCGGTGGAGAAATATTTTAGTCCATCAATGCTTGAGGATCCCTGGAAAACTCTCCAGCCCGTCACCACTGCAGATGCTGTTGCTGTGAGGAGAGTCAGCTGACAGCTGCCAAAAAGAGACAGATGGGAGATGAACAGCTGTTTGTCAGGGATCAACCACTCTGATCAGATTGTTTCTTAAATGGACAGATGTTTTAAGCAGTTTTCAGACTGTTTTTAGTGTCTCATTTTCATTTTATTTACAAACTGATATAAAAAAAAAAAAAACTTTTTTAAGAATAAATGTAAATGTCTGAATCTATTTGTTCTGTAATAATCAGTTTGAATTCAAAATAAAATGAAAGACATTGTAACCTTCATCAGACTGTAGTGTAAAGCGCTTTGGGAGTCACCTGACTAAGCTATACAAGTACACATCACTTACCAGAGTCACATGATGCAGGCAGCTCTTTCCTGAGCTTTCTGTGGTCCGTGTTCAGGGTGGTACATTCCAAACAGCACAGGGATGGCTCTTCACCAGTAACATGTATAACATCTTTGTGCTCTAAAGAACATCATCTGAGTTCTGTCAAATGTGTCAGTATGAATTCTGCTAAAACATACAAAGAAATAATCTGAAGTTTCACACTGCACAACACGTCATGGAAAAACCATGTCAACTCTGTGGGTGGTCATTTTTTTACGCATTATTGGAAGGAAAATAATTCCAGATCTTTTAGAATCGTTAGATGATTTAGTTATTTTGTCATGCAGACCAAAGAAACAAAGAGTCCGGAAACAACCACAATTTATTTGTTAAAGTGCAAAACTGCAAAAAGCTGCCTTGAAAACCCAAACTAAAGACCCAGGAAGTGATGATCAGCTGATCACCTTAAAGACATGACGCAGACTCTGGGAAGTTCTGAATGTTGTTCCTGATGTGACTTGCTGGGAGTTTGACTCCATCATTAGAAAGACTGACATCGTGCACGAACGACTAATGGGTCAGAACAAACATGTTCAGCTACATTTAATCTCATTAGGACAGTCAATTAGTTCTCACGGGCTGCTTGTACTGTTAACTGGCTTTCTTCATTAGTTTAGTTGTGTTTCCATGGTAACCACAGAGCCGTTTCGGCTGACCAAACTCCCGAGATGTTGCAGAATACTATGGCCATGTGGTCAAATGCCATGGTTTCAGTTAGGATGACTGGTTGCTATGGCAACTCCAAGCTCTGACTGGCATGTTGACTAGTTGTTTAGCTGCTATGGAGTGGGTGGGGCTTCAGATGATGTCACTGATAGAGAGTGTTGTTTCTTCCTCAGAGGGACACAATTCTTCAGTACCTGCACAAAAACAGAATCGTGCACTGTAATTGGCTGAAGAAAATCCACAGTGTGGCTGACTTCCTGTTCCTGATTTCAAAGTAAGATGAAGGTTGTCCCCCTGGTGTAGCTAACACTAACCCTGCAGGTGGTGGCGCTGTTTCTGATGTTCAGTTAATGGAACCACTTCATTCTTTTCAAATCAGTGTGAAGTTCCAGCTGTTATGGTGTTACTCACCAGGCGAAGGCGGTGTGCATACAGTGATTCTGGTTCCTCAGGTTTCCGGGTTGGCACGGCAACACACCAACGTTTCAGCTCTGCAATTATCTCTGCAGGACTGAAAAGCATCGCTGGGTCAGCGTGGCAACGGTTGATCAATTCCACCAGATGTTCCTTATAATGAAACCTGCCAAGAAGGACAGATGGGCACACCTGAGACAGACAGCAACTCACCTGGACAGATACACAGACAGGGATCAGACGTCTTACTGGCAGTATCCACTGCATTTAGGTGACACCGGTCGTCCACATGGTCCCTCCCGCGTGCTGCTTCCGTCATCTCTGAGCTCCAACACGGAACACACTGCTGCAAAACGGAATGCAGCTGTCAGTCAACATGGGTAACACCAGAGTCCACCAGGTGAACAGAGTCACCTCACCTTTCTGACTGGAGCCTGCTGAGCTGCTACTGGCTTCTTCCAACCAGAAAGGAGACACACTGTAGTACTAAGAGATAACACAGGATCAGCACTGGCCACACAGCACCTGGTCACACAAGAGGTTGGAGGTGCTGCTCACCTGAAGCAACAGGTGCAGACGGGACACACTCCAGTCTCTCAGGTGGTACAGGCAGTCTCTGGGGTGGTGAGCATGAAGACCTTTTGTTCTGCACTCAGCTGAGAAGCTGCAGGACTAAGGAAATCACAGAAAAAGAAGCTGTCAGGTATAACCTCGGGTCTGAATCGGGTCTGGACAGGAACAGAACCCATACTGACTTGCAATCAGACCACACCAGCAGAACGTAGACTCACCGGTCCCAGAGTGAAGTGCTGACTGCAGCTGCCACAGAACTGATAGTGACACTGTGTGCAGGTGAAGTGAAGACATCCTCCTTTGGACAGACTGAAGACAAAGCGACAGTTTGGACACTCTGAGGACAAACAAGATCACAGAACATCTCATCATAAAACTTACTGACACAACAAAACCAAACATCACAAGTCCTTTTCAGCTGCAGGAACCTGGTTCTGCTTGGTACTAGTCTATTGCTGGTTCAGTACAGAGCAGATCAGAACAACATCTATGGTCCTGAAAAGAACCAGCTTCTGGACACCAGCTCTAGATCAGAATCAGAGTCCAAATTAAGCCTCTTTAGAGAGGTCTAGGAGGACTCTCCAGGACCTGGTTTACGCTGTTGAAGTGTGTTTGTACCAATGCTGTTGTAAAGCAGGGTGGAGTTTTCATGGTGGTCCTGCTGGCTCTGCTGCTGGATCCTGAACTGCTCACAGGAGAGTCCCTGATGCTCAAGAGACCACTGCAGAGCACAGAGATGGAGGTCAGGCTCTGGTCTGAGACAGATCAGATAAGTGTAGGACTGTGTGTCTTACAGGTGATCTGCACTGAGAACAGGTACTCTTCTTACAGTTAGGACAGTCCATCCTCAACCTGTCTGCCTCGTGGAGCATCCCGAATGAGCACTGAAACATACAGCATGTCCTTACTGTCCCCACAGATACGCCAACCTGAATTTACTGCATCACCTTGTCAATCAGTTAGCAGCCTGAACTGTAACCCAACCCAGTTCTGGACCTCTGAATGAACCTAGTTTTGTAGTTCTAACAAACGAGGCAGTCTCACTTCAGATCTCTGGTTCAATGGTGGTGAAACAAGCTAACAGAGTCCATCTGAGCAGGTTGTCCCCGTCTACCTTTAGACCTGTCTGTTCAGTGAACACCTCCAACACACCTAACTCACATTGAATCTGGACTTCTGGACCAACTCTACTAGGACTTGGTTCTGTAAACTGAGTTTCAGACTGAACTGAATCCATGATGGATTCAGCTGGAAGTTGGTTTAATTTAAACATTGAAGAGCTGGTTCTACTGCTGGTCCTGCTCTGGCTCTGGTTCTAAGACATGCCTCTATCAGTCTGGGTCTTCTGGAGTCTTACATGAGCACACCAGCAGAAGTTGGGCATCTCCTGCAGGGTTTGGTCTCGAAGTTTCCTCTGGAAGAGTTCATGGATCTGAGGAGGCAAGAAGTGACGAACCTGGCACAAACCAAAAGAAGTCAGGATCACCACCACTAACAAACTGTGGGCATCTCACCTGTGTGTTGGGTCTCACCTGTGTGTCCAGCAGGTTGAAGTAGTCCATGGACTCCTCCTGTAACCCCAGACCTCGGATTTCTGGTCGGCCACACTGAGGACAGGAGAGCTGATTAATGCTGCGCTCCTTAATGGCGATGGAGAAGAAGGAGGTGAAACACGTCTGACACATGAAGCAGGAGCAGTGAGTCATAGAGATGATCTGTTGTGAACACAACAAGAGAAGAAGAACTTACAGGAAAAACAAGCAGACCCTGTGCACTCTGATTGGCTCAGAAGAATCATCTCACCTTGCTAAAAGACACCTGTTCATGACAGATTGGACAGGTGTGCGTCAGGAATCTTAGGGCTGATGGGAAATCTTGGTTGTGCTGGACTGCCTCTATGACATCATCAGGATTAAAGCTTTGTCCCTCCATCGTCATCAGAGCGAGGAAGACTGCTGTCTGGTCTGGGGAGAGCTGAGACAGACACAAAAACTGAGACCACCTGATACAGAGTGTCCTTTCTGGTACAGTCCTGCCATACACATGGAGGAAGTCTGGAATATTTCACACAAATGCTTTAGAAACCGTCTGGAAATACTTTTAGAATGTAAAATCTGTTTTGACCAATAAAAAGCCAGTCTGAACCTCCCTGCAGGGTCCAGTGAAGGTGTGAGGGGTCATGTCCTCCTGACTGTTGGAGCTACACTGAGACACTCTGACCCTTCAGTCTACGCCTGGGAAAGATCGATTAAAGATTGATTAAACAAATTAATTAGAATTTTTTTGTTGAGGGCAGTTTAACTCATTCAGTTCCACTTTCAGATTTCATATTCTCCTCAGTACCAGATATTTAACATTCTTACTGATTGTTGAAGGCCCACAGAATATTTTCTCCTATGACTGTGTGAATTCTGAAACCATCATCAGAAAGATTAATCTTTCTTCTTTCAAAAGCAAAAAAAAAAATGTTCTACCTGTTTCTGTTATTTAGTAATCTGCAGTACAAAAGAGGAACTTTTACACGTTTCAGGACTAAAAGCTGAGATAAAGAGTGTTTTTGTATAAAGAGGTTTTTCAAGCAGATCAGTGACTTTGATGTAAATATTTCATGTTTCAATGATTCATGTAACATCTGAACTATGTTTTACTACTATGAAAGTAAAAAAGTACTTTTCTCCAAAGTAACAACCATCGGTTTGTCTATCAACACTTACCGTGTATTTTATGAGGTGAATCGTTCTTTATTTTGCTCCCTGCTGCCTTTAGAAGATCCTGACAGGAGATACTAGTCAGATAAATCCACCTCAGCTTCACTAGAATCACCAGAAGAACCTCAACGTCAGGCTGATGACATCACAAGTCTGAAAATGACGAGCAGGATCAAAAACCGCGTCACCTTCGATATAATACTGGTTCCCGGTAGATCCGGTAGACACGCTGGAGGGATTTTATCCATGTAATAAACTCCACCACCTTCTCAATTCCATTAATTCTATACTAGTTTGTAATAACTCTGAACAACAAGATCACTTCCAGCCGCTTCACAGGCTCTTAACCTGCGTTCGTATTCACCGTCTGTCTCGTCCTGACTGCCTGGCTCCGCCCCCCTCCACACATATTGTTATACGCTACAGTGCACCACTGCCCCCTCCTGGATCATATGACTAAATACAGACTGTAATGAGTTCATATTCAGCGAGCAGCTGCCCCAGAATGNCTTTGCAGGATTTAAACCAATAAAAGCTGTAGAGACGTCAAGACGTAAATGTTACTGAGCGTTCAGATTCAGTTTGATGTCTATAGACGTCTGTGGCACTGAATGAGTTAAAATATAAATAAATTGAGGTTTTGCGAAGTGGTGCTTTTTTCCATTTATTTGATAGAGCACATTTAAAAACAGCATGTGAGCTGAGCAAAGTGCTGTACAGGGATAGAACATAAAGTTAATAAGCATTAAAGGAGAAGATAAAAACAGCAGAAACATAGCAAATATAGCAAACAATAGAACAGATACAAATCAGGAAAATAAGTAAAAGAATAAAAAATTTAGAAATAAAATCTGGTTATAATAGCTAGACACTAAAAGCAAGGGAGTAAAATTAGGTCTTTAAGCGAGACTTAAATACCACGATGGAGGGGAAGAGTCTGATATCCAGCAGGAGATCATTCCAGAGTTTAGGAGCAGAGATTGAAAAAGCTCGTATCTGTAGTACTCCCTGGAGTTTCCGTAGCATTAGTTTCACATGCTAATCCAAGGGCTCAAATGAAGGAAACTGGACTTCGCCGAGAAGCTTTGTCAATTCTAACTGGAATATGGGCTTGAATATAAGCCTGATTCTCCCAGGATGACTGAGAACCTTCACCAGCTTAGTTTCACATGGTTTGCTGTGACGTGCAGTAAGAGACCCCCCGCAGCCAAATTTGCCTAAAGCCCATCACAATCAAAGGTAACAGCAACACAAGCTCATTTTAACACCTGAAACAGAGCCAGAGACCAACAAACCTTAGCAAAAAACAGCTAACTGTAGCCAAACCCTTTGTAAAAGGAACCACAAATAACAGGCAAGAGGTACAGTGGAGAACAATTACTGAAGAAGTCCCTTAAAGTTGTCCGTCGTTTGTACTTGTTGCTTTCCTTAATAAGTGGGAGGGAAATCAGAAAAAATCGGAAATCGAATTTAAAAGAATAAAATCGGATTTTATTTTTAAGCCATATTGCTAAGCCCTACTTCATGTTGGATTTAGGACGTGCAGTTGTAACATGCATGTTCACATGTTTCACATCAGTGTGGGTATTACCAGAAGAGTTTTTGTCATAAAGTTGATCAATTAAAATGTAAAAAATATTCTGTGTAACAAAAACATTCAAACTAGAAAACTTTCAGTTGTGACTTGCCTGCTTCACTGGTAGCTACACGGAACATCTAGAATCTTAATGTTAAGTTGTTTATGAGCTTACTGCAGCAGCTGAATGCTGAAATCAATCTGAAACAGGAAGTGATGAAACAGGAAGCAGCTCGTTGGATGTTGAAAAGTATCACTAAGCTGGTGTTTTCATTGATAACATGGCAAAACGCTGTATATCAGCTGGTTGTAGCAACACTGCTTCATCAATGCTGCTGCTGTCATGACAACGAGTCATGAACATTACTTTATTAATAGCTGTAACCAGAAACACACACTCACACACACACACACACACACACAGACACTTTATTGTAAAACCTGAGCATCCTGGTTTATGTAGAAAGTGACCACAGGACAAAGACATAATATAGATTCTAATACCGAATATAAAAATCATGTCGGAGACAATTTAAAGCACCTGAAGAGAAAGCTGCAGCCTTGGGAGCCCCACCCCCCTCCCCCATCTACCTTCCCGCCCACATACTAAAGGAATCAGAACATGTTGCAGTTGCTTCCAGTGGAAACCAGAGGAAGGTCTTGCTCACCTTCCTGAGGTCTGGTCTAGTTGCTGGCCCTGTCCAAGGATTCTGATGACTAGAAGCAGTTTGAGATGGTTCTGCTTGCCTTTTCCTTACAGGTGAACCATCCAGTAGGTCTCTGCTGGAGCCTCCATCTACCTTCAGAGCTCCCATCATTCTGCTGAGGGGGTCAGTAAAAGGGCCACCTGCAAGGACCAGGAAGACTTGGGTTTACTACTCTGGTCCCAAACAAATAGGCCACCGAGTTGAAGCAGCAATCCGCGGTTTTTTCTTAGAGGGCGCCACTGAGGTGAAAAAATGAGTTGCACCTCTAAGTCCCGCCCCTCTGTTTTCGTGATACAACGGGGAGCCATAGTCTCCTCCCCTTCCGGTCGGCCCATGGGTCTCCTGAACGAAACAATAATGAAATGAAGTCAATGAAGCGATAAAAGTTATTTTCTGGTCCACTTTGTCTTACACCCTGAATCACACACATGCTGTACCGCAATTTAAATGATAAATAATGATGTACGTTTTGACCGGGTCTGTCAAGTGGATTCAGATTTATTTATTTTTAAAATTTCGTAATTAAAATGACTACAACTGGAAAGTCGCACATATGACGTCACGGCAGAATCTCCCGAGTCTCACCGCTGCCTTTACCCTCATTTTTACGCGACAATTGTGGTTATTTTTTAAGTATTAACCAGTAATATGAAACATTTTAAATATAAAAAACGTCAGGAAATACTGATTAATAGACCTTTCAATCTGTCTGTGTTAAAATTCGGTTGGTTCCATTAAGCACAAAGAACACCTAAACGCAACGCCCGGTGCCAATTTTTCTGACGCACGGTAATGGAGCGCGTCAAGCCGGGCATCATTTTCAATTTTAGTGCTAATTATTTTGGTGGCATTAGGTTTGAATTATTATTAGGTTTGAATTATTAGATATAACCAAGATGATCTAATGAATATGAACGAAAATTGTCTGCTAGCTTACCAGAACATTCAATTTCAGTTGAAATTGCCCTCCAGGCTATTTCTTTACGGACATTGTCCTTATAATGAGGAGATTGGCGGTCGTAGAGCTCTGAGTACTTCTGTACTTCAGTAATTAGACGCTCCTCGTCCATCATTGAGTTTTTTTACAGTCAAATAGCGCCGCTAAGTGGTTAAGGTAGGAGATGTAGGAGACGCCCGCTTTAAAGCAGAACTAAGTAAGTTTTGCTCTCGCTCTCCCCCTACTGGTCCCCTGTGAAAGCTCACTGTTGTAACGTTCCCCCGCCGCAGACCCTCACCCCCCACCCCCTCCACCCCCAC
>SSNP01000175.1:738468-789582 GCA_006937955.1 Pachypanchax playfairii | reverse complement strand
GTTTTCACTCAAAATCTTACGATACATGGCCCCATTCATTCTTTCCTTTACACGGATCAGTCGTCCTGGTCCCCTTGCAGAAAAACAGCCCCAAAGCATGATGTTTCCACCCCCATGCTTTACAGTAGGTATGGTGTTCTTTGGATCCAACTCAGCATTCTTTCCCCTCCAAACACGACAAGTTGAGTTTCTACCAAAAAGTTCTATTTTGGTTTCATCTGACCATATGATGTTCTCCCAATCCTCTTCTGGATCATCCAAATGCTCTCTAGCAAACCGCAGACGGGCCTGGACGTGTCCTGGCTTCAGCAGGGGGACACGTCTGGCACTGCAGGATTTGAGTCCCTGGCGGCGTAGTGTGTTACTGATGGTAGCCTTTGTTACTTTGGTCCCAGCTCTCTGCAGGTCATTCACTAGGTCCCTCCGTGTGGTTCTGGGATTTTTGCTCACCGTTCTTGTGATCATTTTGACCCCACGGGGTGAGATCTTGCGTGGAGCCCCAGATCGAGGGAGATTATCAGTGGTCTTGTATGTCTTCCATTTTCTAATAATTGCTCCCACAGTTGATTTCTTCACACCAAGCTGCTTACCTATTGCAGATTCAGTCTTCCCAGCCTGGTGAAGGTCTACAATTTTGTTTCTGGTGTCCTTTGACAGCTCTTTGGTCTTGGCCATAGTGGAGTTTGGAGCGTGACTGTTTGAGGTTGTGGACAGGTGTCTTTTATACTGATAACGAGTTCACACAGGTGCCATTAATACAGGTAACGAGTGGAGGACCGAGGAGCCTCTTAAAGAAGTTACAGGTCTGTGAAAGCCAGAAATCTTACTTGTTTGTAGGTGACCAAATACTTATTTTCCACCATAATTTGCAAATAAATTCTTTAAAAATCAGACAATGTGATTTTCTGGATTTTTTTTCCTCATTTTGTCTCTCATAGTTGAGGTATACCTATGATGAAAATTACAGGCCTCTCTGATCTTTTTAAGTGGGAGAACTTACACAATTGGTGGCTGACTAAATACTTTTTTGCCCCACTGTATGTGTTGAACCGTTCAGTTCGGTCCACTTGCGTACCATTTTGGTGTTTTTTTTTCATATATGTATTATTAGTGTGATATTAGGCGAGTTTCCACACGGACGCTGTATAGAGTGACGCCCAATGGAGCAGCACAAACACATTTAAGTAACTATGAGCCGAGGGGTGTAACAGAACACACATTCATACGAACCGTTTCGGTACTGGGCTGTTGGTATGATGCAGATGTTTACTGATCTGATTACAGGTTTGTTTTACGCACGGAGAATACTTCTAATCTAAGTTCCCACACAGACATCTTAAGTGACAGACTAGAACTTTCTTGTCAGCACTGGACCTCCACGTGACCTTTTTTTTTTTTTTTGTTTTTTTTTCTCTAGCAGACATCATGGCTGATGCACATAAGAAGCTGGAGCTTGAAGACCCTCCTTTATCTTTAAGGTCTCCTGTTTGGGAAGTTAAGCAGTATTCTATTATTTTATTCCTATTTTATATGTTTTGTTATTTTTTAATGTTTGATTTTTATAAGAAAATGTTTTTTTTAAATCAACACCTAAACACCATCTTAAAGCCATGTACAAAAATACCCCTCACTCTAATTCCCTGGCTTCACCCAGAACCTTTGAAAGGTGTCTGGACCCCTGGGGAAACATTTGTCCAAACACCCTGGAGAGGACAATAAAAGGGACAGGTAAGAACCATTTTAGACATTTCTTTGCACTCACTTTGACAATTAGATTTTACACCACATTTGCCTTAGTTTAACTAACTAGTAGATATTTGCTCCTATTAACAAGCCTTTGTCCTCACAGGCACCGGCCCAATTCCCAATGAGGAGCAGTTGTGTAGGACCTGGAACCAAAGACTAATTGTTAAAATCCTCAATAAATATTCAAAAAGTTTAAACTTCTCATGTGCAAATGAGTCTTAATGTACAAATTCATGCTTAAAGTGCCATGCAAAATAAAGTGCTTCAGTACTTTTAATAAAGTACAACATATTCTTTAAAGTGCTGTACAAACTATTAGACAAACACCTGTAATAAAAACTTCTTCATTACAGTTAAACAGCTAAAATCTCCTTGTAGGGTTCTGCGCTTTATATTAACAACACAACACACACTGGGGGTGAGGGTCTGTTCCTGTAGACTGGGGAGAGGGTTAGGGTCTGTTCCTGTAGACTGGGGAGAGGGTTAGGGTCTGTTCCTGTAGACTGGGGGAGAGGGTTAGGGTCTGTTCCTGTAGACTGGGGGTGAGGGTTAGGGTCTGTTCCTGTAGACTGGGGGTGAGGGTTAGGGTCTGTTCCTGTAGACTGGGGGAGAGGGTTAGGGTCTGTTCCTGTAGACTGGGGGAGAGGGTTAGGGTCTGTTCCTGTAGACTGGGGGGAGGGTTAGGGTCTGTTCCTGTAGACTTACTGCTATCATGATTCCAAAAGTCCTGATTTAATGATTGTGAATGACAGCTTGTCCTCTTCAGGACATCTTGTTTTTCATTGTCTTATATGACTTATTTTTTATACAATGATGACATTTGCATAAATGAACGGCTCAGGGACATCAGCTGACAAGATCAATACCTGGCAGGACAAACAGAGGAACTTACCTTGCAGTAGACTGTGACACCTGTGCACCTGCAGAGGATCGAGCCTTTATTGGACACCTAGCATAAAGAGGCGTATCCTTCTGGAACGCCCGCCTCATTTCAGACACCAGCAATGATAGGTTGGACACACCCTGGCAGGAAGTGACACCTACAGTCAATATGTAATCAACATTCTTTATAATGAGGTCAGATCAGTCAGCACACCAACACCAGACTGCATCTTACATGAGTCCAGTTCTGAAGCCCATCCAGACTGACAGTACCGGAGGCATCCACGAATGGACATGACAGGTTGATTACCATGGACACTGACGGGCAAACAAAACAGTGTGGTCGGGATGCTGGGTGGGATTCATGAAGCCAGAGGCACACTGGGATATTATACTCACTTCCTGTAGAGACACCATAAACAATACCAGGCTGAACCAAAACATCCTCACCCTAAAACAGTACTAGACCAGGAGACTTCATTCACAAACCAGATAGCAGATTTCCTGACCTTCATAGAGAATAGGAAGTGTCCCCGACAGAAAAACCAGTTTTTTCTTCTTGTTATTGGGGAAACCTATCAGAAAGAGATGATCATAAATTAATATCGATCAGCTAGCTAAAAACAGTTGAATTCAACATGTTTAAAGCTATAGTGCGTAACTTCTGTCGCCCCCTAGCGGAATTTTGCGTTATTACAACAATGAAGCTGGCGCTTCCATATGACGTACGCCCACCTGTCCCCCCCCCACCCTTCCCCCAACCGCTATCCCTCTGCCGCTGTGATTCGCGATTCCACAACATTTTTATTCTGTTTGAATAAGGACAGCTGTTGAAAAAAGATGGATTCTTCGGAAGAACTTCCTGATAAGTGTGTCTCGGCCGTTTCTTTGGCTTCTCCGCCATGTCGCTTTCCCGTTCTGCCTGCACTCTGCCTCCTGCTACGAGACTCTCCGCTCGTCCTCGTCCTCCCTTCTTGTTGTGATGTAAAAGACGTAATTTCCTGCGCGCCAGCGCGGGAATGTCGCCAGTCGACACGCAAAGTAAAAATGATATATATTGAAAAATACCGTGAGATGTTTGAGGAGCCGATTGGCTTAATCTGCAGTGTGTCATCTCCTCTAATAGTGGCTTGGCTGAAACGGACATTCACGGACATGTAAAAGTTACGCACTATAGCTTTAAGAGACGCTCTAAAATAAAAAATGAGAAAATTTCAAACACAGTGAATTTTTTTCACCACAATTTCTAAATTAAAGGTGGAATATGGACAGGCTGAGAAACGAACACAATTTCACATCTTTTTTTACACTATTTTATTTAAACAACAATATGATTATATTAAAAATAGAAAAACGTATGTGTTCTATGCATTACTAGAAGCTGTGTAACTATATCTAGCAACTACATGTGGTTCCTCGCTATAACATGGTTCACCTTTTGCAGCCTCGCAGTTTTGCTGATTTTTTAGTGCAAGTTTGCACAGCACCCAATTATTTTAAATTATTTTCTTTTTACAGCACATTTTGCACCCTAACAAGAAAGAAAAGTGTATAAAGTGTGTAGTGAGGGATTTTACAGCGTTAGAACATCTATAATGATTGTAAAAACTAAAGCTGACTAATTTTGTGGTTACAAGCTTCAACTTTCAAGCTTCAAACTTGAAGTGTTGCTGACGTTTACAAAGCAGCCAGTGTGAACGCACCATTAGAACATCTCTTTTTCACTTGCCTTGTCTCAAATACATTTTGGTGTGATATCAATGAATGGTTTTCCTAAAATAGCGAACATTCCTGAGTTTAATATTAACCATGTCTTATACTACATGAATGATCTGGATAGCAAAACATCTGATGTATTGAATATTGTTTTCTTGCTTGCTAAATATCATATACACTGTTGTAAATGGATAAACTCTGCCCCATGTTTTTTTTTTTGAACGAATTTTAACTTTATTTCTCCTCAATGAAACTCCTTAAATCTGAACGTGACCAAAAAATATCCTCAAATGTATCAAAGCTTAGTTTCAATCATTGCTCCCTTGTTTTGTGTTTTTTATTTGCCTTGCAAGGCATGTAAAGATGGCTGCGTCAGGTACTAACTGTAGTAGCTACTTGTCATCTTCCTTTTTTCCTCATTTATATGTTCTGTTTTCATTCTGTTTGCTATGTAAGGAGCACCGAGTAGTTGGTATTGTTGTTAATTCTGTTGTTGCAAAACTTAAAATAAATATGAAAACTTGCGAAAACAAACAGGTCAAAGAATAACTCCAGCATAGTTACATTTCAGGACAAATCATCATATAGGTATGTGTCTATCGCAGATGTTGAAAGCTGCAAAATAGCAGAATACGGGACCTTTAATAAAACCCATTAAAAGTCTTACTGACAGTAGAAATCAACGAAGAGACGCAGATCAGAGAACCGAGCCCGGACCATCCGAAGATCCTGCTGAGTTTCTGCAGGGTATCGGTACCGACACTGAAGAGGAGGTTCTGTTAACAACATGACTGTAACTGATTACGTTCTTTAACGGGTTCTGTTTCTTACCTCGATCAAAGTCCGCAGCTCTGCTTCCGCCCCAACTTTCGCCATTTTGAAAAGAAGAATCTTGTTACTATATGTCTATGCTTGTTACCATGTTGAAGAACCCGACCATATCCGACGACACCGGTCCAATGGGTCCAACCATCGGTCCAACCATGGGTCCAACACGCTCACTTCCGCCTCAACACCTCCACAAGTGTACGGAAGTTGTTAAAACACGGGATGGAGATGTTTTAATAAACCTGTTGGTCAGACAAATCTCAAAATAATCTTAGTTTCTGATATATTTTTAGACTGAGATCTTTATTTCACCTGAACTTTAGGACATTTAAAGCCAATAAAGTCAAGTCAACTTTATTTTTATAGCGCTTTAAGAACATGCGGCAGCTGATACAAAGCGCTGAACAAAGTTAAACAAATAAAAACACCACAAAAGAATGTGAAACATTAAAACATATATGAACAATAAAAACAAAGACTTAAAATAACAAGACAAGGATAGAAAGGCTCAAGATGTGAGAAGTGAACGAGTATTTTTTTATTGGTATACTAGGAATTTCATTTCCAGCATTCTAATGTGAACAAAGTACAAGATGTCACATCAGCTGCTTCCCCTTAAATATTTTTAAAATAACCACCATGATTCTTAACATTTCAGGATGTTTTCAGTTGGTGCTGCAGTCTTTTGCTTAGTATTGCTGAGTTTTTATTTATAATAAACAGTGAACTTTACTGTGAAAGGGGGGCACTTCAGGATAAGACTTTTTGTGACAAATGATAGACTGCAAGTAGTAATTGAGATTTTATTTATTGCTCTTTGATTTCTTATCAATAAACAAACAACAACTCTCACCTGACTGGAAACAAGACTACAAACTCAAAACTCCAATCAGCCCATACATGATGGGCGTGGCTTCATTAGATGGGTGTGGCCCTCCATTCTTTGCCTTCTGTCAGTGCTCTCGGTTGGTGGATGAACACACTGTAGCGAACACCCTGATTTTCTGCTGCCCTGATGAAGCGACTGTTTGCCGTCATGGTGACGGCTCTCAGGGAGTCTCCGGTACCAAAGATCATGAGTGAGCGGTGGTTGATCTTGGAACTGGGTGTGAGACGCAGAGTACGCTCTGATGGCTGGTCATCCACCTGGCAGAGGCGAGCAAGCAGCTTCTGAGCACGCTCCTTCTCACCTGGCCCCCCCAATGTGTCCAAGATCACCTGAAAGTCTTGCAAGGCTGCACGGCAGGCAAACAGCTGCTTCCCCTCCATGAAGGCGTCAAGTTGTGGTAGAACCTGCTGCTGCCGCTCCTGAGCCGCCTGCTCGGTCAGAACCGGCTCACGGAAAGTAAAGTGGCAATGGCCGTGGCTAAGTGATGACACATAGGTGATGAGTGTGGTAATGTCCAGGTTTACACGCCGACATTCCTCTACCTGCAGCTGTGCTGGAAATGCCAGGTGGGCTACCACCATGCTCCGGTCCACCCTGGTCAGCCCAGCTGCTATCTCCTCAGATTCTTCCTCTTCATCCTTCTCATCGTTGTCACCTTCAGCCAGCTCATCCTTTTCTTCCATCTCTACACTACTGACGGCCACGATGTCCCCACGCACTGATACACCCATGTCCCGAAGGCGATCAGCCATGGGACAGGAGACGCCATTGTAGAAGGCGAAGACAATGTGAGGGTGTCTGTAGTGGACGGGTTGCTGGAGACTGGCCTGCAGGAATTCCTCAGCCTGCCGTATGATGCTCTTGTCTCCATACTGACCTCGACCCTGCCAGATGTTGTGCAGTGCTTCCGCTTTCCTACCCACGGCTTTCACCCAGGTGTGCCCCCCATTGGCTACCACATCCACCACTAGTGTGCGGCGGTGGCCAGTGGAATCCTGGTAGGTGAAAACATGCAGAAGAGCCACCACATCATCCAGATTTAAGGCTGAGTCCACAATGGCAGATAGGTGTGTCAAGTTGGTGCTGTGCAGATGAGATTCTTTGACCTGCAGGTCTCCAGCTTGAACCCGCTGCAGGAAACGCAGTTCAGCGTGCAATTTGCTGCACAGCTTCTGGTGGCCTTCAACACCTGGACAAAGTTGTTTTGCCTTTTGTAGCAGCACCTGGGCAGAGCTAATTCTCTGCTGCAGCGTTGTCTGCAGCGACATGTCTGCTGCATCACACCTATGGGACCAATACAGTACTTTGGATGTCAGGGATTTACCACCAACACCTGCAGAAAGAAACAATTCTGTGAGCTGGGTTAGAATCTCTCTGAGTTCTTCTAAACTATCTACTTGTATGTTAGATCCTGTTCCAACCAGACTTTTTAAAGAGGTTTTCCTGTTGATCAACACATGATCAATATATCTGTAGTGAATGGATATGTGTCTCAGGCTTTAAGGTTACTGTAATTAAACATTTATTTAAAGAGGCCATTTCACACAAATTTCATGACTTTGTGGTTATTTCTGAAGTATTAACCAGTAATATGAAACATTTTATGTCTAAAAAACGTCAGGAAACTCTGATTAACAGATCTTTCAATCTATCTGCGTGAAGATTCGGCCGGCTTCGGCTGCAACTCATTAATTTTCATTATGCTAATTTGCTGAACTCAGACTGGCTAACAAACTAGCCTATGAGAGCAAGGTATACTGTTTCCTGCTCCGCTGCGCATGGCAACGTCAGACGTCGTGTCTTCCTGTTCGCTACGTCTTATGCTAACAGCTTTTAGCCAGCAGCATGCTAGGTGTGGTTTCAACTGCAGGAGCTGATGAATACTAACGAACAAAGGAGTTGTGATGAAACAGATACAGGCCGTTAGAACTCAGGAGAACTCTGGTTTTATCACCACCTGCGTAGTTTGAGAGATTAAAACTGAAAGAGAAGTTGTTGACCTGTTTTCACCCACTATGAAGGTAAGAACACCTGTGGAGCTAAAATATTCAACAGAAACCTCAGAAAAACTGTTTTTAATGGAAAGACCTCTCTAAGAAACCTGATCCTGATCCAGGATCTCCAGGTAATTATGGATCTATATACAATCTACCCTTCATCTCAAAAATTCTAGAAAAGATAGTTGCAAACCAGTTATGTGATCATCTACACAGTAATAATCTTTTTGAAGAGTTCCAGTCAGGATTTAGATCATCATAGCACTGAAACAGCACTGGTGAAAGTTTCTAATGATATTCTCATGTCCTCAGACAGTGGACTTGTGTCTGTACTTGTCCTGTTAGATCTCAGTGCTGCGTTTGATACTATAGATCAGTGTTTCCCAACCCTGGTCCTCAAGGCACACTATCCTGCATGTTTTAGATCAGGGGTGGGCAACTCCAGGCCTCGAGGGCCACTATCCTGCACATTTTAGATGTTCCCCTGTTTCACCACACCTGCTGCAGATGAACAGGTCGTTAACAGGCTTCTATAGGACTTGCTGAGAGGTTGCAGATTTGAATCAGGTGTGGTGAAACAGGGGAACATCTAAAATGTGCAGGATAGTGGCCCTCGAGGCCTGGAGTTGCCCACCCGTTTTAGATGTTTCCCTGCTCCAACACAGCTGAGTTAAATGAGCAAATTACAAGACAAGTTGTTTGGTAATTTGCTCATTTAACTCAGCTGTGTTGGAACAGGGAAACATCTAAAACATGCAGGATAGTGTGCCTTGAGGACCAGGGTTGGGAAACACTGCTATAGATCATAAGATCCTATTAAAGAGGCTTGAAAATGAGATCAAGATTCAGGGAACTAGTTTACATCATATTTAACTGACAGATTCCAGTTTGTTCATGTAAATAATGAATCTTCTTCATATACCAGAGTCAGTCATGGAGTTCCTCAGGGTTCAGTGCTTGGACCAATCCTCTTTACTATATATATGTTACCGCTTGGTAAAATTATTAGACAACATGGTATAAAATTCAATTTTTATGCTGATGATACTCAGTTATATCTATCAATGAAGCCTGGTGAGACCAACCAGTTACTCAGATCACTCATCACCACGGTAAAGCAGACCTAACTCACCACCACGGTAACCCTGTTCAAAATCATCACTTCTTCTGAATATGTTTACGTTCCAGAGTTCCAGTTCATAGTGTCCATTTAAAGCTCTACCTGGTCCCTGATAGTTCTGATGATAAAATATTTTTGAAACAACCTAAATCAGAATCTAATGATATTTGATACAGGATTTAATTAAAATTATACAAACATCAGATTATAAAGCAACAAACCGAAGCCCCTAATCCTCCGTAAATGTTCCACGTTTACATGTTGCACAAATGTCCATATTTAGCACCGGATATTACTAAAAGACAATGTGATTAAGTCTCCAGGGTCAGAAGACTTGGTTGACTTACAGAGCTGATAGTTGTGGTTAGACCAAATATCCAGGAAATAACCTGACAAATGAAACCTGCTGGTTTAGGGTGTTTTCAGGTATGTTACCAACACGCGCGGCTCTTTTCTCTTATAGCTCAACCACGGACAATTTTACCTTTAAATCTGGTCTTGACTAGATGAACTGCTTCCGGTCTGAGCTCATCATGTCACTCGGAACCATTTCTAGTTTAAACTTAAAGTTCCCATTTTAACATTTAAAAAAATCCAAACTCCGCTTAAATCAGCAGTCACATCTAACTGGCAGGTAATGCTAACGCTAATCTCCGTACGTTTACTTAGCTAACCGGAAACACATCGATAGCTACAAGTTTTTCAGAATAAAAGCGTGCTCTACCTCTAAAATCCAAGAAAAGGTTGAGATACGGAACAAGTTCATTAAAAACTGTCGTATTTTTTAATATCTCCACGGGATTTAGAGGGGTGCAGAATGAAACTACAGTATTTCCTTTAAATTTGTATTTTAAGTACAAAATAAATTATTAATAATAATAATAATAATAATGCATTTTATTTAAAGCACCTTTCAAAATACTCAAGAACACTGTACAACAATAGCATCACAAAATAAGATAACAACATTAAAATATGAGAAATTAAATACAAGTAAACAGAATACTATACGTTAAACAGTTTGCCAGTTTGAACAGGTAGTCTATGTTTTGAGACAGGATTTAAAGGCAAAGTGAGTTCTATAATTTTGGGGCAGAGTAATTGAAGGCTCTGCCCTCTAAGTCATATGATGGGAATAACCAAATGGAGAGAGGATGATGATCTGAGGGAACGTGAAGATGAAGCAACCTGAAGGAGGTCAGATAAATATGGTGGAGCGCGATTGTGAATTTTTAAAACAGAAGTGGAGGGGTTCTAGAGAGTTAGGGTTAGGTAGTATGCGGGCAGCCGAGTTCCGAATCAGTTGTAACCTATGGATGGTTTCAAGGGGAGGCCAAAGAAAAGAGAACTGCAGTAATCAATACGCCTTGTAACCAGGCTATGGACCATAATGGCAGCAGTTTGAGGGGAAAGAGAGGGGCGTAGACGACTTATATTATGATGGTGGAAATAGGCAGTCCTGGTGATGTTACTTATATGAGTATGAAATGATATGGTGTTATCCACCCAGATTCTTTACTTTAGGGACAGAAGTGACTGAGGAGTTGTCGATATTTAAAGAAAAATGATTGATTTTAGAAAGACTGGACAGAAAGAAATAACTCACTATTAAGTTGCAGGAAGTTGGAGGAGAACCACAATCTGATTTCTGAAAGACAGTTAATTAGGAGAGGAGGAGGAAGTGAAATGGATGGGTTAACAGAAAGATAGAGCCGGGTGTAATCGGCATAACAGTGAAGTTGAATATTGTAAAATATAATAAAATAGTTGATATGGACGGAACACTGGCATTTTTTTACATCTACCAGCCAATAGCGAGCAGAGTAGCAGGCACCGTTGCAGGTTGCCTAATACGGTGAATAGTCCCTAAAAGCGACGCTGGTACTGTGGAGGGGGTGGAGTCGGCGGGTCGAGCAGCTGCTTCGGGACCCCAGGGATTTTGTTATCTTTCTCGGGGGAGGAGCGACTGGAGAGGATCCGGGGATCAGAGTGGGTTTGGGTGAGAAATTTTCACGGCATCAGAGCGCACGCGGGGGTCACAAGCCTGGCACCCTGTTGGCTCGAGGCCTTGTTCTGTTGTAGCTGCAGCAGCTGGGCACTGGGCATTGTTGTGGTGTTTGTGTTTCATATTACACCTTTAAAGGTGCTGCAAGATAGAACTATCTTAATTTTTATTGAATTCTTTTTTCTGTTATTTCAGATTGTGCATTAATATCCTAACACATAAGAGGTAAAGTGACTCTGAGACGCTGGGGTCTCAATCAGCGAGCTACATGGGGTTCACTGCCCAAGAACACTTCAACATGTGGTGGCGGAAGCCGGGATAGATCCACCAACCTTCTGATTGGAAGACGACCGCTCTACCCACCGAGCCACCAAACAAAGACCAACTCAGACAGTTTTTCAAATACTTTCTTTTACTTTTCAGACTTGTGTTAGTAAAAAAAAGAAACAACAAATCTGATAGTCAAGTACTGATTCTGAACAGACTGATGCTGTACAGTTTCTAACACTATGTTAACAGACTAATATCCTAGATCACCTGATTTGTTGTTTATTTCAAAACAAAGAAATATAAACAGAACAAGTATTTATATTTTATTCAGTTTGTAAATAAAAACAAATTGAAATGTAATAAATATTGTATCAATCAGTGAACACATTGATTGGCTGCATGCTGAAAGGAACTAAGGCACATGAGATCAGATGACCTGCAAAGACAAAGCACACCTGAGCAGGTGATACAGAAAAGCACTGTTGATCAGCCCAGACCTGGCAGGTCACCTGATCATTGACTCATTAGGAGGTCAAAGGTCACAGCAGTACAAAGTGGAGGCAGAGGTCATCAGCTCTTCACTTGCTTCCTCTTCTGAACGAGTTCAGCCAACATTTTGTAACGAATCATACAATCCTCCTGTAACAAACACACACTGAGTATCAATCAGTGATCAGGTCATTCAGGAATCAGGTATCAAATGTATTTATCAAAGTCAAAATCTTTTCAAATATATTTCATATGACATAAAACCCAGTTGCATTCAAATGACTATCCAATCTAAGCAGTCTACATGTCAAGTCAAAGTGTTTCCAAAGTATAGGAGGTGTTACGGTAAAGGAACAATCATCCCGTCCTGGCCTGGTAGGGTCTTATGGAATACTAGCCTCAGGGAAGGAGTCCGACTTAGCAGTTCACAGACTTTAATGAAGATTGAAAGACAGAAAATCTCACCCAGAGTAAGGAGATGGGGTACTTTCTAGAACCAGGCCTTGGGGGAGCTCAGTCAGTCTCAGTCCAAAAAGGGTGCAGGAAGCTACCATGTCCACGTGGACTCACTGCCAATGAGGTGGGGGGAATCGAGATATGGTGCATAAAGAGCCGGGTGACAGGAGAAGGTGTGAACCTGAGCATCCTAATCAATGTCGTAAACTGGCTCTGGAGACAGAGATATACCAACTAGATACAGTTGGACTAACTAATCCACCTGCTAGAGAGAAGCTGGACTCTCTCCTACTGTGGTAGACAGTAGACAGATGTGAAAATGCAAGCCTCCAGCTGATCATGCAGTTTTGGAGTTCTTCCCAGTGAACAAGGGACTCGCCTCGCTGTGGCTTCGAGTTGTAGGAGGGAAAGTTCTGACTATTATGTGTACATATGTATCAAACAGCAGTTCAGATTACACAGGATTATTGGAGTCTTTGGATAGTGTACTGAAGGGGGGCCTTTCACTGCCTGTGGGGAATTGCCTCTCTGATCTTTATCCAAGAGGTGTTTTGGTTTTGGACTTCTGTGCTTGGCGTGGTTTGTCCGTTACAAATATACGGCAGTCCATAAGCACACCTAGTACCACACCTTTTTGGGTTGTAGGTCTATGACTGACTTTGTAATCGTATCATCAGATCTAAGACTCTGTGTTGGACACTCGGGCAAAGGGAGAAGGGGAGTTGTAAGCTGAACTCTGAGAAGACCAAGTGTCTGATCATTGCCCCAGAGAACATAGTCCCCCTGATCAGGCAACAAGCTGGTCATTTACATTTTGCCATCAAATGGTAAAATGGTAAATGGTGTGTACTTGTATAGAGCTTTACTCAGGTACTACGACCCCCAAAGCGCTTCACACTACAGTCTGTCATTCACCCATTCACACACACGTTTGGTGGTGATGAACTACACACATGTTGTAGCCACAGCTGTCCTGGGACACGCTGACAGAGACGAGGCTGCCGGACACCACCGGACCCTCCGACCACCAACAAACAGGCAAAATGGGTGAAATGTCTCGCCCAAGGACTCAACAGCCAGGCAATCTTTTCTCTGGGCAGAGCAGGGATTCGAACCAGCAACCTTCCGGTTACCAGACGACCCGCTCTACCGCCTGAGCCATGTCCGCCCCATCAAATCAAACTTGAGGAATGGGAGGAGCTGGTATAATATTTAAAGCTGATTGGAGGACGAGCCAGCAAGTGATGATTTGTCGTTATCCAATCAGAGTAAATCAAGTTGTTGTAAATCCAGTCGGTAGTAAATCAAACACATCGTTACCACCAAGAAATACACAAAGTTCTTAACTTTGATCATTTTACAACCAAGAAATCGTCTCTAGTCCTAAAACAGATTCAATAACTGCTTTTATGTGTACATCCACCAGCAGCCATGTTTGTTTTAATTTACCTGTCAATCATACCTGAACACCCGCCCCAAAGCACAATGCTGACACATGATTGGTCTGAACCACCAGTTGAGTCAGACGGTTTAGTTGGAGCAGAACAAGATGGATTTTAGTGGGTTTAGAAAACTCCAAATCTCACGAGAATCCATCTGCAGCTCAAGGTTAGTTTACTGCCACACCTGCTCTCAATCAAGAAATCACTTAAATAAGACCTGCCTGACAGAGTGGAGTCGACCAACAAATCCTCAAAAACCAAACATCATGCCGCGATCTGATTCTCAGTCTTTCCAGAAAACATCTTGATGATCCCCAATAGTTTTGGAAAAATATTCTGGGACTGATGAGACAAAAGTTGGACTTTCTGGAAGATGTGTCTTGTTACACATTGGCTAAGGTAACACAGCATTTGAGAAAAGGAACATCATACGAACAGTAAAATATGGTGGTGGTAGTGTGATGATCTGGGCTGTTTCGCTGCCTCAGAACCTCCACTGAGCTTTAAAAGACTCTGACAGTTATCACAACACCTGATTGCAGTTGTTGCTGCTAAAGGTGGAACAACCAGTTGTTTGGATTAAGGGGTTCAGGAGTGACCTACACAAAAAATAAAAAATCATGAAGGGAACAAAAACTTTTTTACACTGTGTTAAGAGAAAAAACACAGAGGCCGAGCAAGACAGCCTGCCGTCCACACTGGAGCCGTCTGTGCAGCACTGGGACCTTTCGGGCTCCACTATGGTATTATATCTAGAAACCTGTTAGAACCCGACCACTGCTTCCCTATTATGATTTTATTAAACATGAGGAAATCTGCTTCAGTATGACAGGAAGCTGATGTTTATCACAAATACATTTTCACATGGGAATATTTGATGGGCTGGCAATCTGTTTCTTTACCTGAAAATCAACACCAGTCACCACAACTCTGAACAGGAGCAAGTAGGTGTACACAATGCAGGTGTGATCCTTGAGCAATCAACTTATCTGGCTAATCAACATACACCTGTACGCATACACAGCCAATCAGATTCCTTTTACAAACGTGACTAACAAGCCAAATGCACCTACTGTGTCTCTGTTTGTCTTACCTTGGTCTTTCCTGGGACTACTTTGGCAATACGGTCCCATCGTTCTGCAGTTCCTCGGGGGAACTGTTGCAAAGCGAGTTCCAGCAGCTTTTGTTGGTTCTGAGTCCATGTTGCAGGGTTCACCTTTTCTTTGTTCTCCTGTGGCTCCACCTCCTCCTCATCCACCGCAGTTGGGTCAAAATCTCTCTGCCTTCGGCCTCGGAACTTCACCTCCCCACCATCTACTGCTGATGACTTCCTGCTCCTCCTTCGGATTGCAGGAGCTGCATCCTCATCCTTCTCCTGATGCTGGTCCTCTTCATAGTCTCTGCCCACACTCTGACTCATTATGATATCATCAACAGGAAGTGACCTCACAGGAAAAAGAGGGCCTTTTAAGTCAGAGAACTTGACCAGACCTAAAAGATCACAAGACAAAAGCTTCACTATTAACAGCAGGGAAGGTGAACTGGACTTGTTTCTGTAAAGAGCCTTGAAATGACCTTTTTATGACCTGGTGCTTTATAAATAAAATTTTACTTAAATTCAACCTCAGCTGAACCTAATACTGAGAGAAGAACGAGACACACGTGAACCTGAGTCTTATCATAGAACCTGACAAGGAAAACAGAACATCATTTTGTTTCTAGAACATATCACTAACAAAAACAAGCAGAATCAGACATCAGAACTTAACAGTGGTTGTAAAATAAAATGCAGACACAACCTTCAACTGGCTGCAGAACAAATACAAACAGCACAGAAACTGACTGCAGAAAGGGACGAGAACCTTTCAGTAGAACTACTGAGTTCTAACTCTGATGGTGAAAACTAACACTGAAAGTAGAACACAGAGAAAGAAGTAGGAACAGAACCGTTTCACTATAGAACCAATCAATTTACCTGAAGTCAGGCTCACTTTGTCTTTCACCTGTTTGACTTTACTTGTTACCTGGTAAAAAAAGAACATCAGCTTTATGAGTACAAAGAAACTAGAACCCGAACATCTGGAAAGATTCAAAAGTCCCAGAGTTCCTGTCCGTTGACTGAAGAGAGACTTCCATACAAATGTCACCATAGAACACTCACATCTGAAACAGATCGTCCTAGTTCATGAGCAATCTTTTCCCATCGGCCTGGCGTTCCTCCAGGAAATTTAACCATCAACCTGCTGAGGAGGCTCAGCTCCTCCTCTGTCCAGTCAGAAACCTGAAGAATGGAAGACACATAAACCGGAGCATGATTGGAAGACCCAAATGGAGTGTGTGGACACATCGAAACCATCTGAAGTCCTACAGAAACCAGAACGTCTGCACTTAGGGGGACGAAGGCGGGGGGAGCCGCGAACGGGGTTTGTCGCAGGCGGGGCCCGTTCGCGGCTCCCCCCGCCTTCGTCCCCCTAAGTGCAGATGTTCTGGTTCCGGTTTCCTACAGGTTTCTGTATTAAGAGAAGATGTTTAATGTTGGGTTAGAACTCATACAGGTTCACACAAAAGATTAAAAAGAAGTTTCAACCACTGTGAAGATCATGATACCCAAAACCCAAAATCACTAAGACCAGGACCAGGTCTGAGACTGAGGGCGAGCTCTGAACTAGGACCTCAACAGTCTGAAGGAAAACACACAGATAACCATTGTTACATGGAGGGTTCTAGCTGTGGACGGGAAGGTTCTCCTGTAGAGGGTTCTAGCTGTAGACAGGAAGGATCTCCTGTAGAGGGTTCTAGCTGTAGACAGGAAGGATCTCCTGTAGAGGGTTCTAGCTGTAGACGGGAAGGATCTCCTGTAGAGGGTTCTAGCTGTGGACGGGAAGGTTCTCCTGTAGAGGGTTCTAGCTGTGGACGGGAAGGTTCTCCTGTAGAGGGTTCTAGCTGTGGACGTGAAGGATCTCCTGTAGAGGGTTCTAGATGTGGACTGGAAGGTTCTCCTGTAGAGGGTTCTAGCTGTGGACGGGAAGG
The DNA here is from genome assembly GCA_006937955.1 of Pachypanchax playfairii. Lineage (NCBI taxonomy): Eukaryota > Metazoa > Chordata > Actinopteri > Cyprinodontiformes > Aplocheilidae > Pachypanchax > Pachypanchax playfairii. The sequence continues at coordinate 772,712 of SSNP01000175.1, read as the reverse complement.
TTCTCCGGTAGAGGGTTCTAGCTGTGGATGGGAAGGATCTCCTATAGAGGGTTCTAGCTGTGGACGGGAAGGATCTCCTGTAGAGGGTTCTAGCTGTAGACAGGAAGGTTCTCCTGTAGAGGGTTCTAGCTGTAGACAGGAAGGTTCTCCTGTAGAGGGTTCTAGCTGTAGACGGGAAGGATCTCCTGTAGAGGGTTCTAGCTGTGACAGGAAGGACCGCCTGTAGAGGGTTCTAGCTGTAGACAGGAAGGTTCTCCTGTAGAGGGTTCTAGCTGTGGACGGGAAGGTTCTCCTGTAGAGGGTTCTAGCTGTAGATGGGCAGGTTCTCCTGTAGAGGGTTCTAGCTGTAGACGGGCAGGATCTCCTGTAGAGGGTTCTAGCTGTGGACGGGAAGGTTCTCCTGTAGAGGGTTCTAGCTGTAGATGGGAAGGTTCTCCTGTAGAGGGTTCTAGCTGTGGACAGGAAGGATCTCCTGTAGAAGGTTCTAGCTGTGGACAGGAAGGATCTCCTGTAGAAGGTTCTAGCTGTAGACTGGAAAGATCTACTGTGGAGGGTTCTAGCTGTAGACAGGAAGGATCTCCTGTAGAGGGTTCTAGCTGTGGACAGGAAGGATCTCCTGTAGAAGGTTCTAGCTGTAGACAGGAAGGATCTACTGTGGAGGGTTCTAGCTGTAGACAGGAAGGATCTCCTGTAGAGGGTTCTAGCTGTAGACAGGAAGGTTCTCCTGTAGAGGGTTCTAGCTGTGGACGGGAAGGTTCTCCTGTAGAGGGTTCTAGCTGTAGATGGGAAGGATCTCCTGTAGAGGGTTCTAGCTGTGGACGTGAAGGATCTCCTGTAGAGGGTTCTTGATGTGGGCGGGAAGGTTCTCCTGTAGAGGGTTCTAGCTGTAGACAGGAAGGATCTCCTGTAGAGGGTTCTAGCTGTGGACGGGAAGGTTCTCCTGTAGAGGGTTCTAGCTGTAGACAGGAAGGATCTCCTGTAGAGGGTTCTAGCTGTGGACGTGAAGGATCTCCTGTAGAGGGTTCTAGATGTGGACTGGAAGGTTCTCCTGTAGAGGGTTCTAGCTGTAGACGGGAAGGTTCTCCTGTAGAGGGTTCTAGCTGTAGACAGGAAGGTTCTCCTGTAGAGGGTTCTAGCTGTAGACGGGAAGGTTCTCCTGTAGAGGGTTCTAGCTGTAGACAAGAAGGATCTCCTGTAGATGGTTCTAGCTGTGGATGGGAAGGATCTCCTGTAGAGGGTTCTAGCTGTGGATGGGAAGGATCTCCTGTAGAGGGTTCTAGCTGTGGACGGGAAGGTTCTCCTGTAGAGGGTTCTAGCTGTAGATGGGAAGGTTCTCCTGTAGAGGGTTCTAGCTGTGGACAGGAAGGATCTCCTGTAGAGGGTTCTAGCTTTAGACGGGAAGGATCTCCTGCAGAGGGTTCTAGCTGTAGACAGGAAGGTTCTCCTGTAGAGGGTTCTAGCTGTAGACAGGAAGGTTCTCCTGTAGAGGGTTCTAGCTGTGGACGGGAAGGTTCTCCTGTAGAGGGTTCTAGCTGTAGACAGGAAGGATCTCCTGTAGAGGGTTCTAGCTGTGGACATTAAGGATCTCCTGTAGAGGGTTCTAGCTGTAGACAGGAAGGTTCTCCTGTAGAGGGTTCTAGCTGTAGACAGGAAGGTTCTCCTGTAGAGGGTTCTAGCTGTGGACGGGAAGGTTCTCCTGTAGAGGGTTCTAGCTGTAGACAGGAAGGATCTCCTGTAGAGGGTTCTAGCTGTGGACATTAAGGATCTCCTGTAGAGGGTTCTAGCTGTAGACAGGAAGGATCTCCTGTAGAGGGTTCTAGCTGTGGACGGGAAGGTTCTCCTGTAGAGGGTTCTAGCTGTAGACGGGAAGGTTCTCCTGTAGAGGGTTCTAGCTGTAGACAGGAAGGATCTCCTGTAGAGGGTTCTAGCTGTAGACAGGAAGGTTCTCCTGTAGAGGGTTCTAGCTGTAGACAGGAAGGATCTCCTGTAGAGGGTTCTAGATGTAGGATCTACAGGAGATCCTTCCCGTCCACAGCTAGAACCCTCTACAGGAGATCCTGTAGAGGGTTCTAGCTGTAAACGGGAAGGATAAAGAACTTCAGACCTTTGTCCTGGCAGTTCTGTGATCCTGCAGCCAGTCGTCCATCTGGTCTTCGATGTCCTCGATGGATGTGGTCTGATCGTACTTCTGGTAGCTCTGGGTGTCTGGAGATGGTTCATAAACTGGAAACTCCACTTTGGTTTTCTTGACTTTAGGTCTTTTTTCTCCTGCAAAGAAAAAAACAGCTGTCAGAGTCAAATAGATTATAATTCGATTATTGATTAGATGTTCCTGGAGTTGCAGCTACAACAGAACCCTGGAAGGAAAAATGTTTACGTGGGACAGCTTCCTGTTCAGCTTCAGCTTCCTCCTTCTGCTGCTGCTTCATCTGCTGGTAGTCCTCGTAGTACTGCTTCACCTCCTGCAAGAAGGAGACCACAACAGAACTGTGACTGAGTCCAAAACTAGAGTCCAATCCAACGACTGACCAGAGACTAGAACAAGGTGAGAAGAGAGGGTGGGACCGAGGGTTGGAACAGATCAGAGACCAGAGGAGTACTTCTGCCTACCTGGACAGTCTGAGGCAGGTGTTTAATGGATAGGTAAAGCCAGATGCTCAACTTCAGAGGAAGGATGTCCTGCCAGTGTGGTCGCTCCTGATTTCTGCAACAAACAAACACTAACACATACAAACAAACAAATAAACAGGAAGTCAGAAATGGGTTAGGGTTAGTTGAAGGCTTACTTGTCGATGCAGTCATGACCAACAGATCTGAGTTCTTCTGCAGGTCTGGAGCTTAGCTTCTTCTTCTTTTCTTTCTTCTTCGTCCTGAGCAACTCATCCTGGAAACATGGAGCTGAGGTCACGTGACATTCTGAAATGGGACTTGCTTTAATGTGATTGATCATCTTACCAGCTGCTTCTCCAAGTAGATGGACCAGATGACCGCGTAATGTCCTACAGTCAGGATGAAGAAAAGGAGGAAGCCCAGCTCAGCATTGCTCATCTTCCGCACTCGTCTGTAGTAAAAGACGGGCTGCCGCCAGTCCGGAAGCCCGTTCACTAGGATGTCATCATACCTGTTGACGCATACACACCTGTTGAGTTCCTCAGAGGAACGACCTGATAGGGTGACTGAAACAGGTGAATCTTACTTGTGCCGTCTCTCCTCGTCCTTCAAAACTTCATAAATGGCCACAAGCTGAAACAAAGTCAATGTCAGCTGATGTTGGACAAATCATGTGACATTTTCATGGTTGTTCTGGTTTGTGTTGTCTCACCTGTCTAAACTGAGTTTCAGCATTTTCATCTTTGTTTTTATCAGGATGCAGAGACAGAGACAGTCGCCGATACGCCTTCTTGATCTCTACTGCTGACGCATCCTGAGACACAGAGAGGACAAAGAGCGTCTCAGACATGTGGCGTCCTGGTAGCACCTCGTCTTTATCACACAGATCTGTGTTTGAGGTGTAGAAGATCTTGCGTGTGACAGTAGGATGAACATTGTTTTTGGGTGAAACCACAGACCATACAGAACCTGACACGCAGGAACCTAGGCTCCATAAATCCATGAAGAAGAACATGATGGAGAACCCTCATCATCCTCTTCAGAACATGGTAACTCAGCAACAGATCCAACACAGACCACTAGAACCCTCTACAGGAGATCCTTCCTGTCTAAAGCTAGAACCCTCTACAGGAGATCCTTCCCATCTAAAGCTAGAACCCTCTACAGGAGATCCTTCCTGTCTAAAGCTAGAACCCTCTACAGGAGATCCTTCCCGTCTAAAGCTAGAACCCTCTACAGGAGATCCTTCCTGTCCACAGCTAGAACCCTCTACAGGAGATCCTTCCCGTCCACAGCTAGAACCCTCTACAGGAGATCCTTCCTGTCTACAGCTAGAACCCTCTACAGGAGATCCTTCCCATCTAAAGCTAGAACCCTCTACAGGAGATCCTTCCTGTCTAAAGCTAGAACCCTCTACAGGAGATCCTTCCCGTCTAAAGCTAGAACCCTCTACAGGAGATCCTTCCCGTCCACAGCTAGAACCCTCTACAGGAGATCCTTCCTGTCTACATTTAGAACCCTCTACAGGAGATCCTTCCTGTCCACATCTAGAACCCTCTACAGGAGATCCTTCCCATCTAAAGCTAGAACCCTCTACAGGAGATCCTTCCTGTCTAAAGCTAGAACCCTCTACAGGAGATCCTTCCCGTCCACAGCTAGAACCCTCTACAGGAGATCCTTCCCGTCCACAGCTAGAACCCTCTACAGGAAATCCTTTATATCCACATCTAGAACCCTCTACAGGAGATCCTTCCCGTCCACAGCTAGAACCCTCTACAGGAGATCCTTCATATCCACATCTAGAACCCTCTACAGGAGATCCTTCCTGTCTACAGCTAGAACCCTCTACAGGAGATCCTTCCTGTCTACAGCTAGAACCCTCTACAGGAGATCCTTCCTGTCCACAGCTAGAACCCTCTACAGGAGATCCTTACTGTCCACATCTAGAACCCTCTCCAGGAGATCCTTCCCGTCCACAGCTAGAACCCTCTACAGGAGATCCTTCCCGTCTACAGCTAGAACCCTCTACAGGAGAACCTTCCTGTCTACAGGTAGAACCCTCTCCAGGAGATCCTTCCCGTCCACAGCTAGAACCCTCTACAGGAGATCCTTCCTGCCCACAGCTAGAACCCTCTACAGGAGATCCTTCCAGTCTACAGCTAAAACCCTCTACAGGAGATCCTTCCTCTCCACAGCTAGAACCCTCTACAGGAGATCCTTCCTGTCTACAGCTAGAACCCTCTACAGGAGATCCTTCCTGTCCACAGCTAGAACCCTCTACAGGAGATCCTTCCCGTCCACAGCTAGAACCCTCTACAGGTGATCCTTCCTTTCCACAGCTAGAACCCTCTACAGGAGATCCTTCCCGTCCACAGCTAGAACCCTCTACAGGCTGTCCTTAATGTCCACAGCTAGAACCCTCTACAGGAGATCCTTCCTGTCTACAGCTAGAACCCTCTACAGGAGATCCTTCCTGTCTACAGCTAGAACCCTCTACAGGAGATCCTTCCTGTCTACAGCTAGAACCCTCTACAGGAGATCCTTCCCGTCCACAGCTAGAACCCTCTACAGGAGATCCTTCCCGTCCACAGCTAGAACCCTCTACAGGAGATCCTTCCCGTCTACAGGTGATCCTTCCCGTCTACAGCTAGAACCCTCTACAGGAGAACCTTCCTGTCTACAGCTAGAACCCTCTACAGGAGATCCTTCCAGCCCACATCTAGAACCCTCTACAGTAGATCCTTCCTATCCACATCTAGAACAGTCTACAAGAGATCCATCCTGTCCACAGCTAGAACCCTCTACAGGCGATCCTTCCTGTCTACAGCTAGAACCCTCTACAGGAGATCCTTCCTGTCTACAGCTAGAACCCTCTACAGGAGATCCCTCCCGTCCACAGCTAGAACCCTCTACAGGAGATCCTTCCCGTCCACAGCTAGAACCCTCTACAGGAGATCCTTCCCGTCTACAGCTAGAACCCTCAACAGGAGATCCTTCCTGTCTACAGCTAGAACCCTCTACAGGAGATCCTTCCTGTCTACAGCTAGAACCTTCTACAGGAGATCCTTCCTGTCTACAGCTAGTACCCTCTACAGGAGTTCCTTCCCGTCCACAGCTAGAACCCTCTACAGGAGATCCTTCCTGTCTACAGCTAGAACCCTCTACAGGAGATCCTTCCTGTCCACAGCTAGAACCTTCTCCAGGAGAACCTTCCTGTCTACAGCTAGAACCCTCTACAGGTGATCCTTCCCGTCTACAGCTAGAACCCTCTACAGGAGATCCTTCCCGTCTACAGCTAGAACCCTCTACAGGAGATCCTTCCAGCCCACATCTAGAACCCTCTACAGTAGATCCTTCCTATCCACATCTAGAACAGTCTACAAGAGATCCATCCTGTCCACAGCTAGAACCCTCTACAGGAGATCCTTCCCGTCCACAGCTAGAACCCTCTACAGGAGATCCTTCCTGTCTACAGCTAGAACCCTCTACAGGAGATCCTTCCTGTCTACAGCTAGAACCCTCTACAGGAGATCCTTCCTGTCTACAGCTAGAACCCTCTACAGGAGAACCTTCCTGTCTACAGCTAGAACCCTCTACAGGAGATCCTTCCCGTCCACAGCTAGAACCCTCTACAGGAGATCCTTCCCGTCCACAGCTAGAACCCTCTACAGGCTGTCCTTCCCGTCTACAGCTAGAACCCTCTACAGGAGATCCTTCCTGTCTACAGCTAGAACCCTCTACAGGCGATCCTTCCCGTCCACAACTAGACCCCTCTACAGGAGATCCTTCCCGTCCACAGCTAGAACCCTCTACAGGAGATCCTTCCCGTCCACAGCTAGAACCCTCTACAGGAGATCCTTCCTGTCTACAGCTAGAACCCTCTACAGGAGATCCTTCCTGTCTACATTTAGAACCCTCTACAGGAGATCCTTCCCATCTAAAGCTAGAACCCTCTACAGGAGATCCTTCCTGTCTAAAGCTAGAACCCTCTACAGGAGATCCTTCCTGTCCACATCTAGAACCCTCTACAGGAGATCCTTCCCATCTAAAGCTAGAACCCTCTACAGGAGATCCTTCCTGTCTAAAGCTAGAACCCTCTACAGGAGATCCTTCCCGTCTAAAGCTAGAACCCTCTACAGGAGATCCTTCCCGTCCACAGCTAGAACCCTCTACAGGAGATCCTTCCTGTCTACAGCTAGAACCCTCTACAGGAGATCCTTCCTGTCTACATTTAGAACCCTCTACAGGAGATCCTTCCTGTCCACAGCTAGAACCCTCTACAGGAGATCCTTCCTGTCTACAGCTAGAACCCTCAACAGGAGATCCTTCCTGTCCACAGCTAGAGCCCTCTACAGGAGATCCTTCCCGGCCACTGCTAGAACCCTCTACAGGAGATCCTTCCCGTCCACAGCTAGAACCCTCTACAGGAGATCCTTCCCGTCCACAGCTAGAACCCTCTACAGGAGATCCTTCCCGTCCACAGCTAGAACCCTCTACAGGAGATCCTTCCTGTCTACAGCTAGAACCCTCAACAGGAGATCCTTCCCGTCCACAGCTAGAACCCTCTACAGGAGATCCTTCCTGTCTACAGCTAGAACCCTCTACAGGAGATCCTTCCTGTCTACAGCTAGAACCCTCTACAGGAGATCCTTCCCGTCCACAGCTAGAACCCTCTACAGGAGATCCTTCCCGTCCACAGCTAGAACCCTCTACAGGAGATCCTTCCTGTCTACAGCTAGAACCCTCAACAGGAGATCCTTCCCGTCCACAGCTAGAACCCTCTACAGGAGATCCTTCCTGTCCACATCTAGAACCCTCTACAGGAGATCCTTCCTGTCTACAGCTAGAACCCTCTAAAGGGGATCCTTCCTGTCTAAAGCTAGAACCCTCTACAGAAGATCCTTCCCGTCTACAGCTAGAACCCTCTACAGGAGATCCTTACTGTCCACATCTAGAACCCTCTCCAGGAGATCCTTCCCGTCCACAGCTAGAACCCTCTACAGGAGATCCTTCCTGTCTACAGCTAGAACCCTCTACAGGAGATCCTTCCTGTCCACAGCTAGAACCCTCTACAGGAGATCCTTCCCGTCTACAGCTAGAACCCTCTACAGGAGATCCTTCCCGTCTACAGCTAGAACCCTCTACAGGAGATCCTTCCCGTCCACAGCTAGAACCCTCTACAGGAGATCCTTAATGTCCACAGCTAGAACCCTCTACAGGAGATCCTTAATGTCCACAGCTAGAACCCTCTACAGGAGATCCTTCCCGTCCACAGCTAGAACCCTCTACAGGAGAACCTTCCTGTCTACAGCTAGAACCCTCTACAGGAGATCCTTAATGTCCACAGCTAGAACCCTCTACAGGAGATCCTTAATGTCCACAGCTAGAACCCTCAACAGGAGATCCTTCCCGTCCACAGCTAGAACCCTCTACAGGAGATCCTTCCCGTCTACAGCTAGAACCCTCTACAGGAGATCCTTCCCGTCTACAGCTAGAACCCTCTACAGGAGATCCTTCCCGTCCACAGCTAGAACCCTCTACAGGAGAACCTTCCTGTCTACAGCTAGAACCCTCTACAGGAGATCCTTAATGTCCACAGCTAGAACCCTCTACAGGAGATCCTTAATGTCCACAGCTAGAACCCTCTACAGGAGATCCTTCCTGTCTACACTAGAGCTCTCTACAGGAGATCCTTCCCGTCCACAGCTAGAACCCTCTACAGGAGATCCTTCCCGTCCACAGCTAGAACCCTCTACAGGAGAACCTTCCTGTCTACAGCTAGAACCCTCTACAGGAGATCCTTCCCGTCCACAGCTAGAACCCTCTACAGGAGATCCTTAATGTCCACAGCTAGAACCCTCTACAGGAGATCCTTCCTGTCCACAGCTAGAACCCTCTACAGGAGAACCTTCCTGTCTACAGCTAGAACCCTCTACAGGAGATCCTTAATGTCCACAGCTAGAACCCTCTACAGGAGATCCTTCATGTCTACAGCTAGAACCCTCTACAGGAGATCCTTCCCGTCCACAGCTAGAACCCTCTACAGGAGAACCTTCCTGTCTACAGCTAGAACCCTCTACAGGAGATCCTTAATGTCCACAGCTAGAACCCTCTACAGGAGATCCTTAATGTCTACACCTAGAAGCTCTACAGGAGATCCTTCCCGTCTACAGCTAGAACCCTCTACAGGAGATCCTTCCCGTCTACAGCTAGAACCCTCTACAGGAGATCCTTCCCGTCTACAGCTAGAACCCTCTACAGGAGATCCTTCCCGTCCACAGCTAGAACCCTCTACAGGAGATCCTTCCCGTCCACAGCTAGAACCCTCTACAGGAGATCCTTCCCGTCTACACCTAGAACCCTCTACAGGAGATCCTTCCTGTCTACAGCCAGACCCCTCTACAGGAGATCCTTCCCGTCCACAGCTAGACCCCTCTACAGGAGATCCTTCCCGTCCACAGCTAGAACCCTCTACAGGAGATCCTTCCCGTCCACAGCTAGAACCCTCTACAGGAGATCCTTCCCGTCCACAGCTAGAACCCTCTACAGGAGATCCTTCCCGTCTACAGCTAGAACCCTCTACAGGAGATCCTTCCTGTCCACAGCTAGAACCCTCAACAGGAGATCCTTCCCGTCCACAGCTAGAACCCTCTACAGGAGAACCTTCCTGTCTACAGCTAGAACCCTCTACAGGAGATCCTTAATGTCCACAGCTAGAACCCTCTACAGGAGATCCTTCATGTCTACAGCTAGAACCCTCTACAGGAGATCCTTCCTGTCTACAGCTAGAACCCTCTACAGGAGATCCTTCCTGTCTACAGCTAGAACCCTCTACAGGAGATCCTTCCCGTCTACAGCTAGAACCCTCTACAGGAGAACCTTCCCGTCTACAGCTAGAACCCTCTACAGGAGATCCTTCCAGCCCACATCTAGAACCCTCTACAGTAGATCCTTCCTATCCACATCTAGAACAGTCTACAAGAGATCCATCCTGTCCACAGCTAGAACCCTCTACAGGAGATCCTTCCCGTCCACAGCTAGAACCCTCTACAGGAGATCCTTCCCGTCTACAGCTAGAACCCTATACACGAGATCCTTCCCGTCTACAGCTAGAACCCTCTACAGGAGATCCTTCCCGTCTACAGCTAGAACCCTCTACAGGAGATCCCTCCCGTCCACAGCTAGAACCCTCTACAGGAGATCCTTCATATCCACATCTAGAACCCTCTACAGGAGATCCTTCCCGTCCACAGCTAGAACCCTCTACAGGAGATCCTTCCTGTCTACAGCTAGAACCCTCAACAGGAGATCCTTCCCGTCTACAGCTAGAACCCTCTACAGGAGAACCTTCCCGTCTACAGCTAGAACCCTCTACAGGAGATCCTTCCAGCCCACATCTAGAACCCTCTACAGTAGATCCTTCCTATCCACATCTAGAACAGTCTACAAGAGATCCATCCTGTCCACAGCTAGAACCCTCTACAGGAGATCCTTCCCGTCCACAGCTAGAGACCGCTACAGGAGATCCTGCCCGTCCACAGCTAGAACCCTCTACAGGAGATCCTTCCCGTCCACAGCTAGAACCCTCTACAGGAGATCCTTCCCGTCTACATCTAGAACCCTCTACAGGAGATCCTTCCCGTCTACAGCTAGAACCCTCTACAGGAGATCCTTCCCGTCTACAGCTAGAACCCTCTACAGGAGATCCTTCCAGTCCACAGCGAGAACCCTCTACAGGAGATCCTTCCAGTCCACAGCTAGAACCCTCTACAGGAGATCCTTCCTGTCCACAGCTAGAACCCTCTACAGGTGATCCTTCCCGTCTACAGCTAGAACCCTCTACAGGAGAACCTTCCCGTCTACAGCTAGAACCCTCTACAGGAGATCCTACCAGTCCACATCTAGAACCCCTACAGAAGATCCGTCCTATCCACAGCTAGAACCCTCTACAGGAGATCCTTCCCGTCCACAGCTAGAACCCTCTACAGGAGATCCTTCCCGTCCACAGCTAGAACCCTCTACAGGAGATCCTTCATGTCCACAGCTAGAACCCTCTACAGGAGATCCTTCCTGTCTACACCTAGAACCCTCTACAGGAGATCCTTCCCGTCTACAGCTAGAACCCTCTACAGGAGATCCTTCCCGTCCACAGCTAGAACCCTCTACAGGAGATCCTTCCCGTCTACAGCTAGAACCCTCTACAGGAGAACCTTCCCGTCTACAGCTAGAACCCTCTACAGGAGATCCTTCCAGCCCACATCTAGAACCCTCTACAGGAGATCCTTCCTGTCTACAGCTAGAACCCTCTACAGGAGATCCTTCCTGTCTACAGCTAGAACCCTCTACAGGAGATCCCTCCCGTCCACAGCTAGAACCCTCTACAGGAGATCCTTAATGTCTACAGCTAGAACCCTCTACAGGAGATCCTTCCCGTCTACAGCTAGAACCCTCTACAGGAGAACCTTCCTGTCTACAGCTAGAACCCTCTACAGGAGATCCTTCCAGCCCACATCTAGAACCCTCTACAGTAGATCCTTCCTATCCACATCTAGAACAGTCTACAAGAGATCCATCCTGTCCACAGCTAGAACCCTCTACAGGTGATCCTTCCTTTCCACAGCTAGAACCCTCTACAGGAGATCCTTCCCGTCCACAGCTAGAACCCTCTACAGGAGATCCTTCCTGTCTACAGCTAGAACCCTCTACAGGAGATCCTTCCCGTCTACAGCTAGAACCCTCTACAGGAGATCCTTCCCGTCCACAGCTAGAACCCTCTACAGGAGATCCTTCCCGTCTACAGCTAGAACCCTCTACAGGAGAACCTTCACGTCTACAGCTAGAACCCTCTACAGGAGATCCGTCCCGTCCACAGCTAGAACCCTCTACAGGAGATCCTTCCCGTCCACAGCTACAACCCTCTACAGGAGATCCTTCCTGTCTACAGCCAGAACCCTCTACAGGAGATCCTTCCCGTCTACAGCTAGAACCCTCTACAGGAGATCCTTCCCGTCCACAGCTAGAACCCTCTACAGGAGATCCTTCCTGTCTACAGCTAGAACCCTCTACAGGAGATCCTTCCCGTCTACAGGTGATCCTTCCCGTCCACAGCTAGAACCCTCTACAGGAGATCCTTCCCGTCCACAGCTAGAACCCTCTACAGGAGATCCTTCCCGTCCACAGCTAGAACCCTCTACAGGAGATCCTTCCCGTCTACAGCTAGAACCCTCTACAGGAGATCCTTCCTGTCTACATTTAGAACCCTCTACAGGAGATCCTTCCCATCCACAGCTAGAACCCTCTACAGGAGATCCTTCCTGTCCACATCTAGAACCCTCTACAGGAGATCCTTCCTGTCTACAGCTAGATCCCTCTACAGGAGATCCTTCATGTCTACAGCTAGAACCCTCTACAGGAGATCCTTCCCGTCTAAAGCTAGAACCCTCTACATGAGATCCTTCCCGTCCACAGCTAGAACCCTCTACAGGAGAACCTTCCTGTCTACAGGTAGAACCCTCTCCAGGAGATCCTTCCTGTCCACATCTAGAACCCTCTACAGGAGATCCTTCCTGTCTACAGCTAGAACCCTCTACAGGAGATCCTTCCTGTCCACATATAGACCCCTCTACAGGAGATCCTTCCCGTCTAAAGCTAGAACCCTCTACAGGAGATCCTTCCTGTCTAAAGCTAGAACCCTCTACAGGAGATCCTTCCTGTCCACATCTAGAACCCTCTACAGGCGATCCATCCTGTCCACAGCTAGAACCCTCTACAGGTGATCCTTCCCGTCTACAGCTAGAACCCTCTACAGGAGATCCTTCCCGTCCACAGCTAGAACCCTGTACAGGAGAACCTTCCTGTCTACAGCTAGAACCCTCTACAGGAGATCCTTAATGTCCACAGCTAGAACCCTCTACAGGAGATCCTTAATGTCCACAGCTAGAACCCTCTACAGGAGATCCTTCCCGTCCACAGCTAGAACCCTCTACAGGAGAACCTTCCTGTCTACAGCTAGAACCCTCTACAGGAGATCCTTAATGTCCACAGCTAGAACCTTTACCTTTACCTTTAAGGTTCATGATATTTAACACATCAAATAAACAAATCGGCTCATTCTGAGACAGAAAGAATCGATCAGGAATTAGCAGCAGGGATCAATTCACACATAATTTGTAATTAATCATCTCTGACTTTAACGAGCCATTCAGTTCTAAAACCCGGTACGACTCAGTTTCAGGTACCGTTTCGTTTTACACGCTAACAAATTCAGCCACATTGAGCGACTACGTGGCGCTTCTGTTACCATGGAAACAGAAAGGTGTTAACCGTCAGCACGGACCTGGTCTACATTCAGGAACTGGTAGAATGTCTGCGGGATTTCCTCCACCAGGTCCAGCAGCTCCAGATCCGCGTCCCAGGCAGCAAGAGGGGGGGGCGCAAAAACCAGCAGGGTAAAACAGAGCAACAAGGACCAACAAGAACTCGCGCAGCCCCGCATCTCTTCAAAATCGTCACACAACACCAAAAGATACACGGAACCAGAACGTTCGGTAAAGCGGTTCACGGAACAGCGGTTCCGGAAACAGCAACATACCGTATCCCTGTTGCTGACGAGCCGTTACTGCCACCTGCCGGTCCGGAGTGACCACAGAAACAGTGGATGTTGTGTCAGCTGCTGGACGAGCGGAACAATGCAGTACACACACACATTATATACCGTGGATGTGTGTTTATGCCATACGTGTATATATCTCATACAAATACATCTCAGTCCAGAAAAGTACTTGGAACAGCTAAAATACTGCGCAGGACCCTCAAGCTCCCAGACCTCTGGTAGAGGACCAGTGTACAATGTACAGTGTGTATGTATACTGTACAATGCCTACAATGCATTTTTTATTTCCTCTGTTGCATCCATTATTGCAAATGATGTTGTCCCTTTTGCTCGAAATTCATATTGATCAGGGTGTATTATTTCATGTTTATTTAAGAAAATTTCCTTCTACTTTTAAACAGAATTTTTGAAAATTGTGGGTGGAGTGACACTGGCCTGTAGTTATTATAAAGGTGCTTGTTGCCTTGCTTGTATAGTGGTATTACTTTAGCTATTTTCATATTTTATGGAAATGAGCCTGTTTATAAAGATAAATTACATACACACGTTACTGGTTTTAAAATTCCATCAATTACCCTTTTAATCAAGGCCATATCAAAACCCTCACAATAAACAGAGTATTTGTTGTTACATTTAACAACTATAGATTTAACCTCCAACTCTTCCACTGCTGAAAAGAGAGAATGATTGAAGAAGACTTTTTTTTCGTGTTTTCCACTTGTGTCATGTACTTGGTCTGGTATTTTTGACGCCAGTTCTGCCACCGGTCAGAGGTTGCTGTGTCCGAGTCGCCGCCGGCCGGAGGTCACTGAAGCCAAGCTGCCTCAATAAAGCTGATTTCTGACTTTTAATAATTAAACAAACTTTCATATACCTATGTATAATAAAATCAGGACACACGTTTGTCTGCAGTATGGTGGCCCACAGGGTTCTGTCCTGGCTCCTTTACATTTCACCCTGTAATCTATTTTCTTTGATGTCTTTCATAGTTGTATTTGAAAAATATGAAGGAAAACATCTTCATCTTTGGAACCCAAACCAACAAGCTCTGATGTTGTTCACTGATATTGTTTGCTGTTTATGTGAGATCTTGAAGCTAATCATCTAATTATCTTTACAACAGTCTGTCTCTGATTCAATCATACTTTGGGAAAATTGCCCCAAACATTTGGAAACATCTGGAGAGAAAGGCCAACAAAAGAATTTGAAATGGTTCACAGTGTTTAAGATTTTTTTTATTTCTTCAATTCAGTAAGTCTTCTTTTAAAAAGTTGTCAAAGTCATGAAAACTGGATCAGAACTGAATCAATAAACAGAACCAGAGCAGTGCCATGTAACCACTAATGGTTAGCAGGAGCCCTTGATGGTTCATAGCAGCTGAATAACATTTTTTGACTGGACAACCAACATGACTAACCATCGTATATCATTGCAGACAAGAATGCTGAGTAACACTCCTACCAACAGCCACTCTAAGGACTCTTCAGGACTAAGGTTTGACACACCTCTGATCCACTCAGCTTTGGTCTGAGGATCATTAGGCCACACCCTCTCCCTGTCGGTGTCCATAGAGATCCGCAAGCTTCCTGAACCTGGGCCCCCATTCCCAAAGGAAAGCATAGCTCTGTTCCGATTGTAATGAGCTCAGTGAGTCTAATGAGCTGAGCGACTCGGCTGCCGAACTGCTACCCTCAAAATTATAAGTCTTTAAAGAATCAAATGGTGGAGCTGCTGGGTCCAGGTTTGTTTCTTGGAGTCGGTCTCTGATGAAATCTTGAAACAGCCTACATCTATTCATCCAGGACTCGGGCAGAGTGGCAAAATGGCGACTTGTCATGTTTATTTGGTTTAGATGTCTCAGCGCAAACATGTCAAAGGCCTCAGTGTCCTCCTCACCTCCGCCTTCATCATCATAACAAACAATGTTTTCTCGGATATCTCGCTCGTAATCCATCAGTTGAGGCTCCCTTCTTCTCCTTCTGATAACAGCAGTTACCATGGCAACACCTGCAGAGACAGGCCAACATCACCGGGGATGAGGGGACAAAATTTTCAAACGTCACATGCAAAGCTGTTTGATCTGTGTGATAAATATATTTACATTGAAACATAAACGTCTAAAGTGCTGATTGACAAAGACGATGTGGTAGAGTGGCACATCCATCTCCTTCCTCTTATCTATAGTCGGGTCACAGAGGAGGGAAACCAGACCTCCCTCAACCCAGTCACACTTTCCAGCTTCTCTTGGGGGATCCCAGTCCAAAAAGGATATATAATCCCTCCAGCAAATTTTGGGTCTTCCTAGGAGTCTCTTCCCAGTAGACTGTTCCAGGAAAACCTTCATAGGGTTACCCTATCCATCCATCATCCAGATGCCTGAGCCCTCTCAGCTGACTCCTTCCTATCCAGAGGAGCAGCAGTTCTACTTCAAGCTCCCCCTGAATGACAGAGCCCCTCACCTTATCTCCAAGGTTGAGCCCGACCACCCAGCAGAAGAGGCTCATTTCAACCATTTGTATCCAAGAGACCATCGGTGAAGGTCAAAATATAGACACACCAGTAAATCAATAGCTTTATCTTTTGGCTCCGCTCTTCACTGTGACAGACCTCTGCCAATGTGAAAGACAACACCCCCCCCAAAAAAAAAAGTCCTCAGGCTCTATCGCCTCAGGGAAGGAAAGTGCTCCTTCCACTGTCCAACAACAATATCCCCTCACTAAACACAGCCTGGGGTGGGCCCTGTATTCCCTTTCTGAGTAGTCAAAGACATACCAAAAGTAAGTCTCTATATAGCCTCTTCAAATTCTTCCCATGCTCTGGTTTTGCTTTCACAGGCACATAAGCTGCTGACCTTCACACTGTCACTGTCAGCTGCTTCAGGAGTTCTCTGAGACAGCCAAGCCAGAAAGACTTCCTGCTTCAGTTTGATGGCTTTCAACACTGGTGGTGTCCACCAGCAGGCCTTTCAGTTGCCACTGCTCCGGAGAGCTGCATCCACAACAGAGGCTCTGAACATGGCCTGCCCCGATTCCATGTTGCTAAACTCCCCCGAAATACAAGAAAAAAATCTCCTGGAGGTGTGAGCTGAAGGTTTCAGACAAGGACCTCTGCCAAAGTTTCCAGTTCACACTCACAAATCATTTACGTTCACCGGGCCTAGCAGGCATCCTCCTCTGCCACCGAATCCAGCCCACCACCAGGTCAATTGACAGCTCTGCCCCTCTCTTTACTCAAGTGTCCAACACACAAGGTCTCAATGATACAATTCTGAAATCGATCGTTAACCTTCGGCCCAAAGTCCCTAAATGTGAGATGATGTTCCATGCTCCAAGAACCAGTTTACGCCACCAGGGATCCGCCACGCAGATGGCGAGTCCACATGGAGGTGGCTTCATCAGCTTTGTTGAGCTGAGCCCAGACAAGCCCCAGGAGCCAAGAGTTAGCCACCAAACCTGGCCCCGAGGGGTGGTTACCTGATCAACCAGGCCCTCACGTCTTTGACAGATTACTTTACAAAGACATGAGGGCCTGGAGCTGAACCGCTGTCTCTCAATTTCGAAGGCGGGCTTAGCCAGTTGAGAGAGAACCAATCACAGAAACCCGGAAGTGACGCAACATATGTGACGCTAAAGCGGATACACATGAGGCGGAACAAAAACAAGAAGTTTAGCGAGCGGAGCCGTAATGGTAGCTACAGAGCCGTGATGGTAGCTACAGAGCCGTAATGGTAGCTACAGAGCCGTAATGGTAGCTACAGACCGTAATGGTAGCTACAGAGCCGTAATGGTAGCTACAGACCGTAATGGTAGCTACAGAGCCGTAATGGTAGCCACAGAGCCGTAATGGTAGCTAGCCATGGTTAATGGAGGAGAAAAGACGAATATTAATGACAGTTGTCGCTTTTGTGTCAAAAACGAGGTGTCATTGCACACTTGGTTCAGGTATTTGACCGCCCCAAGCAAACACTGTACAAACACCGAAGTAAACACTTCATCCACAGCCGAGTCCGCCATGTTGAATGTTGGCCTCTGGGTGGAAAACGCTAGTTCCGTGTTTTCAGGATGATGCACAATAAAGGTGATATGTAATTGGTCCGACCTAAAATTTGACGCGGAAATGATCAGGTGCGGCTCCGGTCTCAGACTCTTCTGCATTTGAACATAATGCAGGACGATCTGATTGGTCAGGCTAGGGGGTGGCCTGGTGTCCCTTCTTTTCTGCCTACCACTGTTGAGTCTCATCAAAGTATTTGAACCACCCTTAGTCTAAACCCTTGGGGCCAATTTGCCAACAGAGACCCTATCAGGGGCTTTTGTCCCAGACAACATAGCCCCCAGGATTGTGGGTGTACTCCAACCCCTCCAGCACGTTAAGATGGTGGTTCAGCAGGGGGGAGGGATGTTGCTCTTTTGGCCAGTTTAATATAATAAAATAAATCTTTGACCTTAATGGGACAAACCTGGTTAAATAAATGTAACAATAAATAAGCTTCAACCAGCCCTGGTTCTGTTTAAGTTCTGATATTAAGATTAAAGTCAGCATTTAGGTTTGACCTCTTGTTGTCACTGTACCTAAAAGTGTGAACATGCAGGTGAGGATGATGATGGAAGTAGCTCTGAGGCTGTATGGCAGCAGCAGGGCCCCTCTACTGCATTGGCGGTGCTTTCCCTGGAGATCGCAATCACAGACTGTGATAGTCAGTGTGTTGGTGCTGCTGAGAGAAGGCGTGCCACCATCTGAGATCACCACTGGCAGAAAATGAACAGGCTGGTCCCGCTGCAGAAAACTAGCTTGCCGTGTCAGGATGGATGCTGTGTTGTCTGAGTAAAGATGGACATGTAAACGGTAAATGTCCTGTATTTGTATAGTGCTTTTCTTGTCATTCAGACCACTCAAATCACTTTAACACTATACAAGTTATACATTTACCCATGTAACAGGAAGAACATGATGTTATCTGCTTCTTCAATTACAGAAACCCAGACTTATTGTTGAGGTAGACTGTGGTGAGCAGTGTTAAGGTGGACTGAGGTAGACCGTGGTGAGCAGTGTTAAGGTGGACTGAGGTAGACCGTGGTGAGCAGTGTTAAGGTGGACTGAGGTAGACTGTGATAAGCAGTGTTAAGGTGGACTGAGGTAGACTGTGATAAGCAGTGTTAAGGTGGACTGAGGTAGACCGTGGTGAGCAGTGTTAAGGTGGACTGAGGTAGACTGTGGTGAGCAGTGTTAAGGTGGACTGAGGTAGACCGTGGTGAGCAGTGTTAAGGTGGACTGAGGTAGACTGTGATAAGCAGTGTTAAGGTGGACTGAGGTAGACCGTGGTGAGCAGTGTTAAGGTGGACTGAGGTAGACTGTGATGAGCAGTGTTAAGGTGGACTGAGGTAGACCGTGATGAGCAGTGTTAAGGTGGACTGAGGTAGACTGTGGTGAGCAGTGTTAAGGTGGACTGAGGTAGACCGTGGTGAGCAGTGTTAAGGTGGACTGAGGTAGACTGTGATAAGCAGTGTTAAGGTGGACTGAGGTAGACTGTGGTGAGCAGTGTTAAGGTGGACTGAGGTAGACTGTGGTGAGCAGTGTTAAGGTGGACTGAGGTAGACCGTGGTGAGCAGTGTTAAGGTGGACTGAGGTAGACTGTGATAAGCAGTGTTAAGGTGGACTGAGGTAGACCGTGGTGAGCAGTGTTAAGGTGGACTGAGGTAGACTGTGATAAGCAGTGTTAAGGTGGACTGAGGTAGACCGTGGTGAGCAGTGTTAAGGTGGACTGAGGTAGACTGTGATAAGCAGTGTTAAGGTGGACTGAGGTAGACTGTGGTGAGCAGTGTTAAGGTGGACTGAGGTAGACTGTGGTGAGCAGTGTTAAGGTGGACTGAGGTAGACTGTGGTGAGCAGTGTTAAGGTGGACTGAGGTAGACCGTGGTGAGCAGTGTTAAGGTGGACTGAGGTAGACTGTGATAAGCAGTGTTAAGGTGGACTGAGGTAGACCGTGGTGAGCAGTGTTAAGGTGGACTGAGGTAGACTGTGATAAGCAGTGTTAAGGTGGACTGAGGTAGACTGTGGTGAGCAGTGTTAAGGTGGACTGAGGTAGACTGTGGTGAGCAGTGTTAAGGTGGACTGAGGTAGACCGTGGTGAGCAGTGTTAAGGTGGACTGAGGTAGACTGTGATAAGCAGTGTTAAGGTGGACTGAGGTAGACTGTGATAAGCAGTGTTAAGGTGGACTGAGGTAGACGGTGGTGAGCAGTGTTAAGGTGGACTGAGGTAGACCGTGGTGAGCAGTGTTAAGGTGGACTGAGGTAGACCGTGGTGAGCAGTGTTAAGGTGGACTGAGGTAGACCGTGGTGAGCAGTGTTAAGGTGGACTGAGGTAGACTGTGATAAGCAGTGTTAAGGTGGACTGAGGTAGACTGTGATAAGCAGTGTTAAGGTGGACTGAGGTAGACTGTGGTGAGCAGTGTTAAGGTGGACTGAGGTAGACTGTGGTGAGCAGTGTTAAGGTGGACTGTACCACTGTTGTCTCTCAGGGTGAAGCTGTAATTCACAGCAGCATCAGCAGTCAAAAAAAACAAGAAGTGATGCCCATTTTCTGGTTCATCTGGATCTACAGCGCTCAGTGTCTCAACCACCTTAAAGACAAAACAGACACAAAGTACCCAAATCACCTGAGTGGATGTGACATAGTCCAAGTCATATCCAGGCCACAGCTTGTAATTAAATTTTTCAAACTTTATCTTTATCAGATAAGTAGAAGTTTCTAGCACAACTTTGTGTACTTCCAGGATAGACAGTAGATTATAGATTATAGCAACTTGTTGTGTCAAAAGAAATCTTATTTGGTTAATCACCTTTAATGAACAACTTGTTTTAGCCTGTGGCCTTCAACATGGTTATCATATGACATAATCTTCCAGGTGCCTCCCTTCAGGAGTCTCCACAGCAAGTCCTCCATCTCCATCTGTCTTCTGCATTTTCTTCTCTCACACTAACTAACCTCATGTCCTCCTTCACTACATCTGCAGACTTGGGGATTTGCTTATGTGGGAGGCAGACGAACGCTCACGGCTAGAGGGGTGGCCGGCGACCGTCAACATACGAACGGACGGTGAGTTAATATTTATTTTAAGCTCTAGCACTTTAATGCAACTCATGAAAAGCTCTTGTAGCGATCTCACTTGAGCATGTTTACTATGCAAATATCTGATCTGATTAGCAGTTTATAAAGTACGTTAGCTCTTCAGTTAGCTCTCAACTAGCTGGGATGGTTAGTGCTGTCGGCTAAGTATTTTTTCTGTTTAAAATAGTGTTGTAACGACACAGAGATGACAGATAACAAATTTTTGTCCAGGTAAAAGAAAACAGAACGCTACAAACTTAGGGATTGGCTTAGAACATGTGTGGGAGACAAACAAAACGCTCACAGCCTTAGCAAGAGGGGCTGCCGGTGGCTGTCAACATCTGAACGGATGATGAGTTAATATTTACTTTAAGCTCTGTAAATACTTTGATGCCGCACATGAAAAACTCTTGTAGCAATCTCACTCGAGCATGTATAAGTAGCTGTTGTTTACTGTGCAGAGACAGTACATTAGCTCTCAGCTAGCTTTACCGGTTAGCTCTGTCGTTGGACTGATTAAGTGGGGGAGAGGGGCAGGTTGGGCTTGCAGCAGCATTAGACTGCAGTGTCCAAATATGCCACATCTGGCTGGCTTGACGTCGAGACGGGAGATAAATTAAAACCTTTTGTTTCAAAATGCACTCTCTTGGCCTGGTTTCAAAAGCCTGAGGTGAAGAAGCGCTCCACTTTTAAAAATTGGTATTCCAGTCAGTGTAAAATCATCAGAAAGCCATAATGTGAATGTTTTCAGGTGGACAAATGCAAATTTCAGTTTATGACTCCTTTAAAATGACTGAAACTAGTGACCACCCAGCCGGCTGAGGTCGAGATCTGTTACAATTGGACTTGATTTTAACATCAAATCAAATCAAAAATACTTTATTAATCCCCGAAGGGAAATTGAGTGTTGTTGTAGCTCAGTTCTTATTTAGGGAACCATTTTAAAGGATTCCAACTGTGGACAGGAAGGATCTCCTGTAACAGTCTGTGCTGCAGTGGATCTGAAGAATCTTCTGACTGAGACTATGTTGTTGAGTCATTGTGCTGCAAAGAGGACAACGAGGGCCTTTCATCATGTTCTTCATCCTCCTTTGGACAATCAACTCAAGAGACTCCAGTTCAGTCTCCAGGACAGAATCAGTCCTCCTTATCCATCTGTTCAGCCTCTTCATATCACCTGCTCTGATGCTCCGCCCCCAACAGGTGACTGCAAATGTGATCAGCTGACAAACTCCTCTTCAAATCTCTGTCTGCTCGTATTGTTTGAAAGCCAGACAGAGACACACTGGAGTCCAGGATATGTTCCTTTAGCCGTGTCTCAGTAAAACACATGATGCTGCATTCCTGATACTCTGGCTGGATCTTCAACAGAGTTTCAACTTCATCCATTTTGTTAACAAGAGTGGGACATTAAACTGTTGTGTGAGTATTTCACTGTAAAATTCTTACATACTGTACCTTTAAGACTCCAGGAAACTGGGCTCATTTAAAAAATTTTTTAATTAATCCGCACCGAGTACTCAAAACACTGAGTGGAAGTAGTGTCGATGTTCACAGGAAGAGTAACAGTAAAAAAAGATCAAACAAGCAAGGTTTACCTGTCCAGGTTTGGAATTCTCACATACAAATGTTTGGTACTCGATGGCGAAGCTTGGAGCATTGTCATTAATGTCTGTTACAGAAATCAGAACGACAGTTTTCCCAACCTGAGATAAATCAGCTGAAATAAGAGACATATCTGTTAGATACATCTAAAACAGGTCCTCAAAACAAAACCCAACACACAAGGTCATGAGACTCACATGTCTCTGTTCCAACAACAGTGATGTTGTGCACAACAGTGATTTCTCTGTCCAAATGTCTGTTTGTTCTGATGACACCTGAGCTGCTGTCAATGGCAAAGTAATGCTCAACATCTGACTTCCAGTCTATAGAATACCTGCATGTAGACAGACAAACAGATGGACAGGTTGTTTGGTTTAAAAGCAGTTTTTTCTTGTGGTCAACTCTTTGTCTCACCTGACTGGACTGTTGGAGGTATCTGGGTCCTGAGCTGAAACTGATCCCACTTTAGTTCCAACAGGAACTGCCTCAGAGACCACCATCTGACTGACAGCAGGAAAGAAAACTGGAGGCTCATCCACATCCTCCACCAGCAGCCGGACAGTTGCCACATCGCTGAACGGACCCACCAACAGGAAACGAGTGTCCACATGCTGATTACAGGCCTGAACATTCAGAGTGTAGCTGGATTTGGTTTCAAAGTCCAAAGTCTGTAAAGTAGGAGAGTGTGTCAAAATCAAAAACACAAACATATGAACTCATTCAGTGCCAGCCACGTTCAGATTTCTACCCCCCCCCCCGAGACATTTAGCATTTTTACTGATTTTTGAAGGCCTACAGAAGTTTTGTCCCATGACTGTGTGAATTCTGACACAGACTTAGTTTTAGTTTTTAAAATACAGACACTTGGGAGATTGGGAAAAACTGGAATTGTACAAGATAACGGACGTTTTCCTGCTTTGTGCCCTGCATTATGCTGAGGGGATTCCCAAAACCCCCTCCCCATTCATGGATCAACTTCTATATGATCACATGAAGTTGGCCGTGTACAGATGAGCCAGCTAAGGTAGGTAGGAAAACACCATCAGGGGAGCCATCTGCACCAGCAGCAGCGACAGCCAAGGCGCCAACCCAGGGCGTCCAGAGGAGGGATGGTCAAGACCTCCACCTCTATCCAAGAGATGGACCAGAGAGCACCAGGCAGCCACAGCTGATCACCGCCCCTGAGGCAGAGGGCTCCCACAGAGGAAACACTGGAAAGAAATTACTAACGGAATAAATGTAAATAAGATTAAATACTAAAACACTGATAAATATAAACAGGTAAAATCTGCAAAGCAATTAAAAACAATAATCAGTTAAAAGCTAGACTAAAAAGGAGAGTCTTGAGCCTGCTCTTAAAAATATGAACGTTCTCTGTGGCCCTGAAGTCCTCCGGCAGCCTGTTCCTGAGGTGAGGACCATAGTGCTTGAAAGACGCCTCACCATGAGTGTGTGTCCTGACTTTAGGTATGATAAGTAGACGCTGCCAGAGGAGCGCAGAGACTGTTAAGGTTCATTTGGTAAAAGCAGTTCAGAAAGATAAGAAGACCCAGGACCATTAAAAGACCCTTAAAATCGATCCTAGAACATACGAGGAGCCAATGCAATGATTCTAAGACCGGTGTTATGTGCTCCCGCCTCCTGGTCTTCATCAGAACACATGCTGCTAAATTTTGAAAAAGTTGTCGTCCAGATATGTTCTTTTTGGGAAGACCAGAAAGCAGGGCGTTACAGTAATCAATTCTAATGGTGATAAAAGCATCAGTGTCTCTGTATTGGCCCGAGAGAGAATGGGACAGACTCTGGCAATGTTCTTAAGATGATAAAAACCTATTCTAGTAATGTTTTTAATGTGAGGAATAAAAGTCAGCTCAGAGTCAAAAATCACGCCCAGGTTTTGAGAATTGAACCCTGGGACACACTGTTGGAGATTATAAGGTTTTACGATGTTGGTAAAAGGTCACAGGTCATGCTGCAGGAGTAAGTGAACTGAAATAGACCTGGCCTTATCTTGGTAACCAGTTGGTTTACGACCTGTGACTGTTGTCCATCCAATGATGTGTTTGTTTACGTCACTCTGACTTCATTATCTGACCCACACTTGTTTCCCTCCCTTGCTTCCTCCAGATGGGAGGTGTCTTTGTGAATAAAAAGACAATGTAGAGGTGAACACATCAGAATTGTCTCAACACCTTGGTTGGGTGTTCTCATTTGCAAAGCTCATTGAAACCATACTCTGTGTCTGACTGATGGTCTTTTTGATAGTTATTTAACTTAGGGGTATTAAAATATCCTGACCACATGTCATCCCGTGGACCTTAGACAAGCAGGTATCCAAGTTTACCATAAAAGTCCTGTCTGTCAGACAGGATGTGATATCATAGTTTAATCTAAAAATAATTTAAAACCTTCAGAAGGGCTATCTCTGTGCTGTGGTTCACCCTAAAACCAGACTGAAATTTCTGTGTGTTAATAAAATCATGAAGCTGTCAGTCTGGAAAATGTTAAATGAAAGCCCCCCCCCCCTTCCACAGGGACAGTCTCTGAGGAGAAAACACAACAAACACTGAGTGTCACTCTAACCAGGTCAGGTCGAGAGGTGATGTGTAAAAATCTTATTCATACCACTGTTGTTTTACAGAGTTTTGACTATGTTGTAAATGTTCACATATGTGTAAGGAGGTAATCAAATTGCAAGCAATGTATAAAAAATGTTCACAGTAAGATAATTGATCTATGTGAATTGAAGCTGCTCAGAAAATCTGTTGTGCGTTTCTAGTTAAGAGTCAGGAGGATGTGGTGTAATCCATCACCACTAGAGGGCGGACTGTGTGGATGTGTTGTCTGAGACTGCCAGAAGGACTCAGAGAAATTGTAGAAGTGGTGATGGAAGCTAATAAAGAAGCTTTGAGAGTTTAATAAGAGCGCTTCCTTCTTTCTTTTTGGAAAACAACACAACGGCTGCACCCATTTCATTCACTGATTCTGTCATGTTACATTTCTGTGGTAACTAATTACATTTTAAATTTTTCTTATGTTCAGTGCCCCAGACTTTTGTTCTTGTTAAAATATTTTTTCTTCCATCACAGAAAAGAGTGTCAGCATGTTGTCTAACAGAACACTCAGTCACATGGTTTCACCAAAGCATCAAATCATTTTGCCGTGAGGATTTTTTTTATTTTTTTTTTGCAGTGGAGTGGAGTCAGTGGAGTTGGGTTAGTTTCAGTCCAAGTCTGGATGAGAAAAACTGCAGCTGAAAGTTTCTGAATCAACCTGAAATCTACCAAAAGCAAGAATTTTAGCTTTAACCAGTACCTGCTACAGATTAATCAGTACCTTCTCCAACCTGATCAGTCCTTCTTGACTGTTTGGATCGGTGAAGATCCTGAAGGTCCCCAGTCCATCTCCCTCCAAAATCTTGTAGTCCACTTCAGCATTTGGACCCAAATCCAAATCAACTGCTCTGATTCTTGCCACCACTGATGGCACCGTAACCGACTCTGGAACAGTAAACTGGTAATACTCTGTTGAAAGCAGGTACACAAAGGTCTTGCTGGTTTAATTGATCAATTCATTGATGATGTCATGAAAACAGATCAGAAGGCAGACTAACTACGTAGGAAGCGAGGTGGGTTGTCGTTGACGTCAGTCAGCATCACAGTCACAGTTGTTGTTCCTGACAGACCTCCCATCTGACCCATCATATCTTTGGCCTGGATAACCAGCAGGTAACGATCCCTCACCTCCCGGTCCATGTCAGGTAGAGCAGTTCTCACCACACCTATAGAACAGGTGAGATGATCCATAGTTTCAAATTGGAACATGATAACAAAGAACCCATCTATGAAGCTTCTTCTCTGTATTGAAATGACCAGGGTTAAATATTGCTCAGGAACTTTAAAAACAAGTCTTGTACACCAGAACTATCGCTGACCCAACCAAGAGTTGTACATTCTCTAAATAAAAAAATCACAAAAGGCATGTTGTGGTCTGAAACTGTCTCCCCATGTGAAGTTAAGATCTTTACAGTTTGCACTTCTCCACCATATCCTCTAAGTTACTTTACGAGTCATTCTGCGAGTCTGAATTCTGTGATTAGAGATTTTTTGGACCATATCTGCTCTTGACCATCACTCCTTTCATGGATTTGTTGAGAATTCTTTGCAACTGGACTGCCTGGCCTCAACTAAGTTTTTCCTGTCCCGTGTCACTGTCTGATTCTTGTGACTTGTTTTTTGACCTTTTCCTGCTCCTTTTTTCAGGATTTGGTTTACGGACTTTGTGGTGGATCTACTTTTGCAATTTGAAATGTTGGAAGGGATCTTTTGTATTGGATTCAGGATTGTTGTCAATGCTCGTGACATTGTTACTCACCACCTCTCTTCATTACACAGGACTTGTTGGGATTGAACCTAATGTATCTGCTTTCATTTGTTACACAACATGTCAAAGACAATCTCTGAGCAACATTTAAACCAGGCAGATATAACAAACACGAAAAAGAATTAAAGTTCCAGGAAATAAACGAAAAATATTTCCATTAATTTATTTATCAACTCCAAAGTTGTTAAAGGACGTCCTGGATTTAAATGTTTGAATCTGGACTTGCTGTTTCTGTGAAGAGACTTGAAATAACTCATTATGAACTGCTGCTTTATAAATGAAACAGGCATTTATTGTGTAACAGCTGATCTGAGAGCAGAATCCAGGTCAGGCTCAGGGGACTGGAGGTTAATGTGTGAAGGATAACATCTATAATCTGTTTTAATCACTGAGTCTGATGCGTGGGAGGAGTCCGCGCTCTTCATCCCACTAAGAAAAGGGAGGAAGGTGTCGATAACACATGGACCAGATCAGCCAGCTGATCTACAGATGATCAGCACTGTCAGAATTTAATAACGTTTCTGCCACTCAGTAAAACACAGAAGTCTCACTTCCTGTCAGGTTTTCCAGCCACTTGATCAACCTTACATGAGCTCTCTGTTCATTCCAGGACCCAGTTTCAAACGTTACTCTGTGTTTTTTTAAGAGTTTATCACCTGTCCAACCTCTGTATGTTATGATCTGTGTTAGTTAAGGCTTGGACCCAAATGCAGGAGCGCAACTCACCAGGAGTATAGTCAGAAAAATGTTTAATAATCAAAAGTAGATGGTGGAGGAGACAGTGAAACAATGGGTGAGGAGGTGCTCGGGGATGACCGGAGGAAACGGAAACACGAGCAAAAATACAGTAAATCCCAAAACGAACCAACAAAGAACTGACACTCACACCCCACTTAAATACAAACTGAACCAATGAACTAAACTAGAAGCACCTGGACGGCAAGATACTGAACTGAGGAACACACTGAGGAAGACTGACGATACAGAAAGTACAGTGGCTTGTAAAAGTATTCGGCCACCTTGAACTTTTCCACATTTTGTCACATTACAGCCACAAACATGAATCAATTTTATTGGAATTCCACATGAAAGACCAATACAAAGTGGTGTACACGTGAGAAGTGGAATGAAAATCAGACATGACTCCAAACATTTTTTACAAATAAATAACTGAAGAGTGGTGTGTGCGTAATTATTCAGCCCCTTTGGTCTGAGTGCAGTCAGTTGCCCATAGACATTGCCTGATGAGTGCTAATGACTAAATACAAGGAATACAAGGAGGTTTATTGTCGTTATACAGAAGCACAACGAAATGGATTGGAGACATATTTTCTCTCTCACTCTCCCGAGGCAGCCACCTAGGGCGCCAGATGAGAGTATAAGATACACATACACATATATGCACGTATAAACTTATATGCAGAAACCAGAAAAGAACACATGAGGGGAGATAGGTAAAAAAAATTCCTCTCACGCAGCACCCACTGGGTGGCGCTGTTTGAGATTGAAAAAAAGCCTTAGCGGGGGACAATAAACGAGACATGTCGAGAACTTTTGTAGGGATGTGAAGTGCGATCAGTGTGTGTATGCATGCAGAGAAGAGTCAAGGACACCATCTCTGGCCCAGAACCGATTGTTATGTCTGTCCTCAGTCTGTTGGCGTCCAGTGGACAGGGGAAGGGAGGGGCTGTGGTCCTCCGTACTCGCTGCTCCAGGAGACTTTAGTGCATTGGCCTTGAGGCCAGCCGAAACAAAGATAAGAGTAATTAGATCGAAGCCAAAGAATTTCAGCAGCTCCTGTTGTCCATATGGTACACTTTTGTGGAGAATCCCAAACAGCCAAGTAAAACCAAATTACATGAAACAGCCAATCAATCACTCCTCCACATAGAACCGAACCTGCAGCTTCTCCAAGATGACACCCATTCTTCCAGTGAGATCCAACACATCAGTCTGTGATCCAGACCCGCGAGCTTTCTAGTCCGAGTGCTGCCAGATAAGGTTACATACTTTCCTTATTTTTCCAAATTTGTCAATACGTCAGGTGACTGCCAGCTCCAATCAGCAGGTTCCCACGTCAGTAATCCAAATAAATACGTCCTCCACCGACAAAGCGTGGGTCGAGTCCGAGCATGGTGGCTTCCCCTTCTCAAGCCTCAATTGTAGTAAAAAAAAGTTTTCCAATGTGTAAGTGACCACGATACCAGATCCATATAAATTTCCAGTTCGTAGCAGCCAGTACAGAAGGCACAGAGACATGCAGACATGAGACAGAAGCAGGAAAGGGGGGGAGGGTTGAAGAAGATAAGGGAGAAGCTGCGAAATGCAACTGTCCTCGACAAGAGCAAGAGCAAGAAAAGATAGAGTGCACCTGTGTGTAATCTAATGTCAGTACAAATACAGCTGCCCTGTGACGACCTCAGAGGTTGTCTAAGAGAATGTTGGGAGCAACAACACCATGAAGTCCAAAGAACACACCAGACAGGTCAGAGATAAAGTTATTGAGAAATTTAAATCAGGCTTAGGCTACAAAAAGATTTCCCAAGCCTTGAACATCCCACGGAGCACTGTTCAAGCAATCATTCAGAAATGGAAGGAGTATAGCACAACTGTAAATCTACCCAGACAAGGCCGTCCACCTAAACTCACAGGCCGAACAAGGAGAGCGCTGATCAGAAATACAGCCAAGAGGCCCATGGTGACTCTGGACGAGCTGCAGAGATCTACAGCTCAGGTGGGGGAATCTGTCCATAAGACAACTATTAGTCATGCACTGCACAAAGTTGGTCTTTATGGAAGAGTGGCAAGAAGAAAGCTATTGTTAAAAGAAAACCATAAGAAGTCCTGTTTGCAGTTTGCCACAAGCCATGTGGGGGACACAGCAAACATATGGAAGAAGGTGTTCTGGTCAGATGAGACCAAAATACAAAACGCTATGTGTGGCTGAAAACTAACACTGCACATCACTCTGAACACACCATCCCCACTGTCAAATATGGTGGAGGCAGCATCATGATCTGGGGGTGCTTCTCTTCAGCAGGGACAGGGAAGTTAGTCAGAGTTGATGGGAAGATGGATGGAGCCAAATACAGGGCTGGAAGAAAACCTCTTGGAGTCTGTAAAAGACTTGAGACTGAGACGGAGGTTCACCTTCCAGCAGTACAATGACCCTAAACATAAAGCCAGGGCAACAATGGAATGGTTTAAAACAAAACATATCCATGTGTTAGAATGGCCCAGTCAAAGTCCAGATCTAAAACAAAACCCCAGAGTCACAACACTGTAGCTCACGCCCAACTGAGAGGTTCTGTAACCAGCTGCTTTTGGACATCACCAGATCAGGGGTCTCATTTATAAACGGTGCATACGCACAAAATGGGGCCTGAAAGTAGCGTACGCCACTTTCAAAGCTAAAGTTGGGATTTATAAAAAACGAACTTGACTTGAAAACGTGCACCTGTACTCCAACTCTGACCCGTGCGTACGGACATTTTGGAGACGAGGGGAATCAACGACGCAGTTGTTGAAGTGGTGAAATGCAGTCAGACTGCATGTTACTCCTCTCACACATGTCATTTCACCTCATACCAAATATTAACTATAGATTCATGTTATTATAAACATTCAGAACAGCAATTATATCTATATTGCAGCTTGTAGTGAGCTGTAGTTCTCCTAAAAACTGTTT
Source organism: Pachypanchax playfairii (assembly GCA_006937955.1). Lineage (NCBI taxonomy): Eukaryota > Metazoa > Chordata > Actinopteri > Cyprinodontiformes > Aplocheilidae > Pachypanchax > Pachypanchax playfairii. The sequence goes on along the minus strand of SSNP01000175.1, from coordinate 742,706 downwards.
TTAATACTAAGAGAAGGCTTGTTGTGCACCACATAGAGTCTTCCTCCCACCAGACTAAAAAACAAAAAGATCTAAAGATGATGCCATTGCTACTCCATACAGTGCTGAGCCAACTGGAGGTACTTGGAAACTATATCAGTCAGTCCAGACATCCTGATCCTAATGGACCGAACTCGCCGATGTACATTTCCACTGAGTGGGACTTACAACAGGAGATGAGGAGTCAGCACACAGGTAGGAGGTTCCCAAACTGGCAGTGTAATGCTCCAACAGCAATCTACTTCTCAACACCAGCAAAACAAAGGAAATGATGCTGGATATGAAATCTGCAAAATGTCCTCCTGCAAATTGAGAAGCGTGTATAACAGGATCCCATCTGGTCAACCATCATACTCATGGTTATTTAAAAGGCCCAGTGGTTACTTCCCTTCCTCAGGATGCTGCATGGGAATGACAAAGAAAAACCTGTTGGTAGCCCTATCATAGAGATGGGGTTGATATACTGTATAATTTGTGTAACAATTTACACCAAAGCCTAATTCATATTAACAGGTCCAGATAAAAACCCAATCGTCAAATAAAATTTAATGAATGAAAAATTGTCCCGTAATCAGAGTGAATGATAAATGGTGTGTACTTGTATAGAAGCATTTCATAAGTCAGATGACTACACTACACACGTTGTAACCACAGCTGTCCTACACACACTGATTGAGGCGAGTCTGCCAGACACTAGCGCCACCGGACCCTCTGACCACCACCAAACAGCCACCGGACCCTCTGACCACCACCAAACAGCCACCGGACCCTCTGACCACCACCAGACAGCCACCGGACCCTCCGACCACCACCAAACAGCCACCGGACCCTCCGACCGCCACAAACAGCCACAGGACCCTCCGACCACCACCAAACAGCCACCGGACCATCCGACCGCCACCAGACAGGCACCGGACCCTCCGACCACCACAAACAGCCACCGGACCCTCTGACCACCACAAACAGACACCGGACCCTCCGACCGCCACCAGACAGCCACCGGACCCTCCGACCACCACCAAACAGCCACTGGACCCTCTGACCGCCACCAGACAGGCACCGGACCCTCCGACCACCACAAACAGCCACCGGACCATCCGACCGCCACCAGACAGGCACCGGACCCTCCGACCACCACAAACAGCCACAGGACTATCCGACTGCCACCAGACAGACACCGGACCCTCCGACCGCCACCAAACAGCCACCGGACCCTCCGACCACCACAAACAGCCACAGGACCATCCGACCACCACCAAACAGCCACCGGACCCTCCGACCACCACCAAACAGCCACCGGACCCTCTGACCACCACAAACAGACACCGGACCCTCCGACCGCCACCAGACAGCCACAGGACCCTCCGACCACCACCAAACAGCCACCGGACCATCCGACCGCCACCAGACAGGCACCGGACCCTCCGACCACCACAAACCACCACCGGACCCTCCGACCGCCACCAAACAGCCACCAAACCCTCAGACGACCACCAAACAGCCACAGGACCCTCCGACCACCACCAAACAGGCACTGGACCCTCCGACCACCACAAACAGCCACCGGACCCTCCGACCACCACAAACAGCCACAGGACCCTCCGACCGCCACCAAACAGCCACCGGACCCTCCGACCGCCACCAGACAGCCACCGGACCCTCCGACCACCACCAAACAGCCACCGGACCCTCCGACCGCCACCAAACAGCCACCAAACCCTCAGACGACCACCAAACAGCCACAGGACCCTCCGACCACCACCAAACAGGCACTGGACCCTCCGACCACCACAAACAGCCACCGGACCCTCCGACCACCACCAAACAGCCACCGGACCCTCCGACCACCACAAACAGCCACCGGACCCTCCGACCGCCACCAAACAGCCACCAAACCCTCAGACGACCACCAAACAGCCACAGGACCCTCCGACCACCACCAAACAGGCACTGGACCCTCCAACCACCACAAACAGCCACCGGACCCTCCGACCACCACAAACAGCCACAGGACCATCCGACTGCCACCAGACAGACACCGGACCCTCCGACCGCCACCAAACAGCCACCGGACCCTCCGACCACCACCAAACAGCCACCGGACCCTCCGACCACCACAAACAGACACCGGACCCTCCGACCGCCACCAGACAGCCACCGGACCCTCCGACCACCACCAAACAGCCACAGCACCCTCCGACCACCACAAACAGCCACCGGACCATCCGACCGCCACCAGACAGGCACCGGACCCTCCGACCACCACAAACAGCCACCGGACCCTCCAACCGCCACCAGACAGCCACCGGACCCTCCGACCACCACCAGACAGCCACCGGACCCTCCGACCACCACAAACAGCCACAGGACCATCCGACTGCCACCAGACAGACACCGGACCCTCCGACCACCACAAACAGCCACCGGACCATCCGACCGCCACCAGACAGGCACCGGACCCTCCGACCACCACCAAACAGCCACTGGACCCTCCGACCGCCACCAGACAGGCACCGGACCCTCCGACCACCACAAACAGCCACCGGACCCTCCGACCACCACAAACAGCCACCGGACCCTCCGACCACCACCAAACAGCCACCGGACCCCCGACCCCCACCAAACAGCCACCAAACCCTCAGACGACCACCAAACAGCCACAGGACCCTCCGACCACCACCAAACAGGCACTGGACCCTCCAACCACCACAAACAGCCACCGGACCATCCGACCGCCACCAGACAGGCACCGGACCCTCCGACCACCACCAAACAGGCACTGGACCCTCCGACCACCACAAACAGCCACCGGACCCTCCGACCACCACAAACAGCCACAGGACCCTCCGACCACCACCAAACAGCCACCGGACCCTCCGACCATCACCAAACAGCCACCGGACCCTCCGACCACCACAAACAGACACCGGACCCTCCGACCGCCACCAAACAGCCACCGGACCCTCCGACCACCACCAAACAGCCACCGGACCATCCGACCGCCACCAGACAGGCACCGGACCCTCCGACCACCACAAACAGCCACCGGACCCTCCGACCACCACCAGACAGCCACCGGACCCTCCGACCACCACCAAACAGCCACCGAACACTCCGACCGCCACCAAACAGCCACCAAACCCTCAGACGACCACCAAACAGCCACAGGACCCTCCGACCACCACCAAACAGCCACCGGACCCTCCGACCACCACAAACAGCCACAGGACCATCCGACTGCCACCAGACAGACACCGGACCCTCCGACCGCCACCAAACAGCCACCGGACCCTCCGACCGCCACCAAACAGCCACCAAACCCTCAGACGACCACCAAACAGCCACCGGACCCTCCGACCACCACAAACAGCCACAGGACCCTCCGACCACCACCAAACAGCCACCGGACCATCCGACCGCCACCAGACAGGCACCGGACCCTCCGACCACCACAAACAGCCACCGGACCCTCCGACCACCACAAACAGCCACAGGACCCTCCGACCACCACCAAACAGGCACTGGACCCTCCGACCACCACCAAACAGCCACGGGACCCCCCGACCACCACCAAACACCCACTGGACCCTCCGACCGCCACCAGACAGGCACCGGACCCTCCGACCACCACAAACAGCCACAGGACCCTCCGACCACCACCAAACAGCCACCGGACCCTCCGACCATCACCAAACAGCCACCGGACCCTCCGACCACCACAAACAGACACCGGACCCTCCGACCGCCACCAGACAGCCACCGGACCCTCCGACCACCACAAACAGCCACAGGACCATCCGACTGCCACCAGACAGACACCGGACCCTCCGACCGCCACCAAACAGCCACCGGACCCTCCGACCACCACCAAACAGCCACCGGACCCTCCGACCACCACAAACAGCCACAGGACCCTCCGACCACCACCAAACAGCCACCGGACCCTCCGACCACCACCAAACAGCCACTGGACCCTCCGACCGCCACCAGACAGGCACCGGACCCTCCGACCACCACAAACAGCCACAGGACCCTCCGACCACCACCACACAGGCACTGGACCCTCCGACCACCACAAACAGCCACCGAACCCTCCGACCACCACAAACAGCCACCGGACCCTCCGACCACCACAAACAGCCACCGGACCCTCCGACCACCACCAAACAGCCACCGGACCCTCCGACCACCACCAAACA
>SSNP01000175.1:693369-738440 GCA_006937955.1 Pachypanchax playfairii | reverse complement strand
CACCGAACCCTCCGACCACCACAAACAGCCACAGGACCCTCCGACCACCACAAACAGACACCGGACCCTCCGACCGCCACCAAACAGCCACCGGACCCTCCGACCACCACCAAACAGCCACCGGACCCTCCGACCGCCACCAAACAGCCACCAAACCCTCAGACGACCACCAAACAGCCACAGGACCCTCCGACCACCACAAACAGCCACCGGACCATCCGACCGCCACCAGACAGGCACCGGACCCTCCGACCACCACAAACAGCCACCGGACCCTCCGACCACCACAAACAGCCACAGGACCCTCCGACCACCACCAAACAGGCACTGGACCCTCTGACCACCACCAAACAGCCACCGGACCCTCCGACCGCCACAAACAGCCACAGGACCCTCCGACCACCACCAAACAGCCACCGAACCCTCCGACCGCCACCATTATTATTTATTTTTCTGGAACAAAATATTTGTTTATTTAATTTGAACCGTGGTTAAGCAGACACCATCTCTATAGGACAGGGATCCTGTCAAATAAGAGCAAACCTAAACATAGCTGACTGAGGAGAGACTCTCTGGTTGTCTCCAATAGACCTGGGTTCTGGTCCAAGTGTAGTCTCACCTGTCTTTGGCTCAACAAAGAAATATGGTTGACCCTGTAGGATGCTGTAAACCAGTCTGGCAGAGTTTCCATAAGTTGGATCATCAGCATCTGTTGCCACCACAGTCACAACGGAAGTACCTGCAGATCATCATTTGAGCAAAAAAATGTTAGAAATCCAAAGAGCACGGAGGCCATCAACCTCTAATTCAAAGCTGATGTCAAATGTTTAAGGTCCTGCATCAATAAAATCAAAAGTACATATCTGTGGACAGAAAAGATGCTCAGCTCAGTATTCAGTTCCCAGATAAAAGTTTCATCTTAGACTTCATCAAGTCTTCAAGTCAACACCATTCCCCATCCTGAACATGCACAGTATATGTGACAGAACATCTGAACATCACTTAAAACATCTGGATGTAAATAGTTTAAAATGTCCTTCTTCCACATCAACATATCAAAAGGTTCAACATGCTGGAAACGTTATTCCTGCACTGGTGGTACCTATGTTACAAATGAATACATATATACAGTGAAACCTCACTAGTGGACACTGGTGGGACCAGACATTTTGTCCATTATGGTGGGGTGTCTTCCCCAGAGGGGTAGAGTGTCCGGGTGTCCATTCATCTAGGAATGTCCCATTGTCGTGGACATTTCCTCGGTACATCAGCTTATTTTATGAACTAGAGCATGGTCAGATCCCCTTCTGAATATGTCTCAACTGTTTATCGTGAAAATACTCATGACCAATGTTTACATTGTTTAAACAAGGGAGAAACTGGCATCATGTTGAAACTGTTGAAAGTCGTATGACAACTTGTGTCGAACGGCCTCTTGTCTTAACGGACCTGAATGTCACATCAAAATGAAGGAAGTGTTGATATTTGTTCCTGAGTCCGCGAGATAGCAGGTCATTGGCACATGAGATGGATTGGGAGCATATGCTGGTGGCAGCAGCTCAGGGTGCACCTGCATCCAATGTGTAGCTGGCTTCTGTGCCACACACCTGGTCACGCAGGTGCTACTCCCAGCCAGCATCCGGCTCCTCTACTGCAGGAGCGTTGGCTGTGATCACTTTCTGTTAGCGGGGTGAATTTACACTGATTTTAGTTTTTGGTTGGACAAAAAGTCCCGAACAGCGGGGTGTCCACTCCCGAGGGTTACGTAAGTCGTAAAAACCTGTCCGCTGGACGGGGTGTCCACTCCCGAGGGGTGTCTGCAGGGTTTCACTGTATATGTTTGTTTATGTACAGGATAAGCTTTTTCTTCTTCCTGCTCCCTTTTCAAATCCTTTTATTGTTGGACTTTATTATTATTATTATTATTATTATTATTATTATTATTATTATTATTATTATGATTATGATTATGATTATGATTATGATTATGATTATTATGTGAAATTTTTAATTGTTCAAAATAAAAATGAATAAAAAACGATGTTATGTAGTTCTTGCTGGAGATATTTTCCTCAATTAGACAACAAGCAGGAAATTAAAAAGAACTCAAGAGCAGTTTCTTGTCCAAACACACCAACAGGAGACCTCTCAGCCACTCGAGCGATGTATGGGCCATCCAGAAACCTGGGTGCATTATCATTGATGTCCTGGACTTTGATGATGAACTGGGACTCTGGTTCCACAGGTAGGTTGGTATTCTTGTCTCGAGCCTGAGCTCTCAGGGTGTAGTAAGCCTGCTGCTCCCTGTCTAGACGCTTGGTGGCATGGATGTCTCCTGTGTCCTCATTGATGGTGAATATGGATGTTGCTCCTTCACCACTCAGGTAGTACCTCACCTTACTGTCACCTTTATCCATGTCTGAGTGGAGCTGTGGGGGCACAATAAATTATTAAATTATTAAAATAAACCATATACCTTGTATAATGACAATAAAGGCATTCTATTGTATTCTTCTAAATAAAGAGTTCAGCTACATTCTTGTGTCACCCATCAGGTGCCTCAGGTAGAGAACCGTAAGATTCTATAAGATGTTCACACACCTGAAGAATTTTACTGATCCAAAATGAAGAGAAATCTGCAAACAACTGTTGGGTGTGTGCGTAAGTGCGTATATGTGCGCGTGCATGTGTCGTATGCGGGTGGGTGTACAGTGGGGCAAAAAAGTATTTAGTCAGCCACCAATTGTGTAAGTTCTCCCACTTAAAAAGATCAGAGAGGCCTGTAATTTTCATCATAGGTATACCTCAACTATGAGAGACAAAATGAGGAAAAAAAATCCAGAAAATCACATTGTCTGATTTTTAAAGAATTTATTTGCAAATTATGGTGGAAAATAAGTATTTGGTCACCTACAAACAAGTAAGATTTCTGGCTTTCACAGACCTGTAACTTCTTTAAGAGGCTCCTCGGTCCTCCACTCGTTACCTGTATTAATGGCACCTGTGTGAACTCGTTATCAGTATAAAAGACACCTGTCCACAACCTCAAACAGTCACGCTCCAAACTCCACTATGGCCAAGACCAAAGAGCTGTCAAAGGACACCAGAAACAAAATTGTAGACCTTCACCAGGCTGGGAAGACTGAATCTGCAATAGGTAAGCAGCTTGGTGTGAAGAAATCAACTGTGGGAGCAATTATTAGAAAATGGAAGCCATACAAGACCACTGATAATCTCCCTCGATCTGGGGCTCCACGCAAGATCTCACCCCGTGGGGTCAAAATGATCACAAGAACGGTGAGCAAAAATCCCAGAACCACACGGAGGGACCTAGTGAATGACCTGCAGAGAGCTGGGACCAAAGTAACAAAGGCTACCATCAGCAACACACTACGCCGCCAGGGACTCAAATCCTGCAGTGCCAGACGTGTCCCCCTGCTGAAGCCAGGACACGTCCAGGCCCGTCTGCGGTTTGCTAGAGAGCATTTGGATGATCCAGAAGAGGATTGGGAGAACATCATATGGTCAGATGAAACCAAAATAGAACTTTTTGGTAGAAACTCAACTTGTCGTGTTTGGAGGGGAAAGAATGCTGAGTTGGATCCAAAGAACACCATACCTACTGTAAAGCATGGGGGTGGAAACATCATGCTTTGGGGCTGTTTTTCTGCAAGGGGACCAGGACGACTGATCCGTGTAAAGGAAAGAATGAATGGGGCCATGTATCGTAAGATTTTGAGTGAAAACCTCCTTCCATCAGCAAGGGCATTGAAAATGAGACGTGGCTGGGTCTTTCAGCATGACAATGATCCCAAACACACCGCCCGGGCAACGAAGGAGTGGCTTCGTAAGAAGCATTTCAAGGTCCTGGAGTGGCCTAGCCAGTCTCCAGATCTCAACCCCATAGAAAATCTCTGGAGGGAGTTGAAAGTCCGTGTTGCCCAGCGTCAGCCCCAAAACATCACTGCTCTAGAGGAGATCTGCATGGAGGAATGGGCCAAAATACCAGCAACAGTGTGTGAAAACCTTGTGAAGACTTACAGAAAACGTTTGACCTCTGTCATTGCCAACAAAGGCTATATAACAAAGTATTGAGATTAACTTTTGTTATTGACCAAATACTTATTTTCCACCATAATTTGCAAATAAATTCTTTAAAAATCAAACAATGTGATTTTCTGGATTTTTTTTCCTCATTTTGTCTCTCATAGTTGAGGTATACCTATGATGAAAATTACAGGCCTCTCTGATCTTTTTAAGTGGGAGAACTTACACAATTGGTGGCTGACTAAATACTTTTTTGCCCCACTGTACACCCACCCGCATACGACACATGCACGCGCCCATATACGCACTTACGCACCTNGAGATAGATAGATAGATAGAGAGAGAGAGAGAGAGAGAGAGAGAGAGATAAAGATATATATATATATATATATATATATATATATATATATATATATATATATATATAGAGAGAGAGAGAGAGAGAGAGAGAGAGAGAGAGAGAGAGAGAGAGAGAGTGTCCCGGTTCTGGTTCTGCTGGTAGGTCCATCCTGTCTCCAGTTGCTGCTCAGAATTTAAGGACTTTGTTTCTATGTTGGAGTTTTAAGAAAAACTGAAGTGAAAAGATTAAAAACAGTAACAAACAGAAGAATCTTAGTTTTTATTCTTCCGATAAAAATAATTTACATTGTGTTCTTCAGACAAACGGAATTCTGAATTCTGAAGATTCTGGATCACTTCAACCTTTGAAACGTCTTACCTTGCCAACATACTGAGGCTCATGTCCCGTGAACTCCTCCAGAACAAAGAACTGGTTCCACACCCAGCTTCTCCTCCTCCTACTCAGGTGGGACTGACTTCCTCCTCTTCTTGATTTTTCACCTGACACCTGATGGAGAATGACTGTGCTCTGTGTTGTCGGTCCACAACTTGACTCGTCCCACAGTGACAAGACAAACACGTTGAGCACAGTCAGAAACCAGAGACGCTTCATCCCCATGGAAGAAAAACTGTCCAGCATCAAACTGTCCATCAGAATGGTCTCAAACCATCACAGAAAGACATCAGTTTGTCAAACCATTAATACCATGCAGTCTGTCCAATGAGAGGATGTCCCTGATGTCCAATCAGGTCCTCTGTGACAAACAGAGATTAAACATTACTGCACACATCCTTCTCACAGTTCAGACATCACCAGCAGAACCAACATAGACCTGATTCTCTTTGTAAGATTCTTCTCAGAAAATCTGGCAAAACAATCATCAAAATTAGATTATTATTATTATTATTATTATTATTATTATTATTATTATTATTATTATTATGTTCATTGTGTAGGAGCAGATATGTTTGGTTGGTTGATACAGCTGTGTTTATGTCATTCCAGCTGTTTGAGTGTTGATTTAATATGAAACTAGGCATGAACAAGCTGTTTGGTGCTGTAAAGATGTCCACAGCTGGATTACTTTAATCTGGTGATTAAACTATAGCTAATCCTGTTAATCTGCTCCAGTAATCAGATTAAATGAGTGAATCACTGAAAGGAGAACTCAGAAAACTACAACACGTAGGAACCAACAAAATCACACGCACACAGTGTAATAACACACACAGTGTAACACACACACACACACACACAGTCTAATAACACACACAGTATAATAACACACACAGTGTATCACAAACACACACAGTGTATCACAAACACACACAGTCTAATAACACACACAGTGTAACACACACACACACACACACACACAGTCTAATAACACACACAGTGTATCACAAACACACACAGTCTAATAACACACACAGTGTAACACACACACACACAAACACACACAGTCTAATAACACACACAGTGTAACACACACACACACAAACACACACAGTCTAATAACACACACACACACTCTAATAACACACACACACAGTCTAATAACACACACACACGGTTTAACACACACACACACAGTGTATCACAAACACACACAGTCTAATAACACACACAGTGTAACACACACACACACACACACACACACACACAGTCTAACACACACACACAGTCTAATAACACACACAGTGTAACACACACACACACACACACACACAGTCTAATAACACACACAGTGTAACACACACACACAGTGTAACACACACACACACACACAGTCTAATAACACACACAGTGTAACACACACACACACACACACACACAGTCTAATAACACACACACACAGTCTAATAACACACACACACAGTCTAATAACACACACAGTGTAACACACACACACAGTGTAACACACACACACACACACAGTCTAATAACACACACAGTGTAACACACACACACACACACACACACAGTACAATAACACACACAGTGTAACACACACACACACACACACACACAGTCTAATAACACACACAGTGTAACACACACACACAATCTAATAACACACACACACAGTCTAATAACACACACAGTGTAACACACACACACACACACACACACAGTCTAATAACACACACACACAGTCTAATAACACACACACACAGTCTAATAACACACACAGTCTAATAACACACACAGTGTAACACACACACACAGTCTAATAACACACACACACAGTCTAATAACACACACAGTGTAACACACACACACAGTCTAATAACACACACAGTGTAACACACACACACAGTGTAACACACACACACAGTGTAACACACACACACAGTGTAACACACACACACAGTCTAATAACACACACACACACTCTAATAACACACACACACAGTGTAACAAACACACACACACAGTATAATAACACACACAGTGTAACACACACACACACACAGTATAATAACACACACAGTGTAACACACACAGTGTAACACACACACACAGTGTAACACACACACACAGTGTAACACACACACACAGTCTAATAACACACACACACAGACTAATAACACACACAGTGTAACACACACACACAGTCTAATAACACACACACACAAACACACACACAGTCTAATAACACACACAGTGTAACACACACACACACACACACACACAGTCTAATAACACACACAGTGTAACACACACACACAGACTAATAACACACACACACAGTCTAATAACACACACAGTGTAACACACACACACACACACACAGTCTAATAACACACACAGTGTAACACACACACACACACAGTCTAATAACACACACAGTGTAACACACACACACAGTCTAATAACACACACACACAGTCTAATAACACACACACACAGTGTAACACACACACACACAGTCTAATAACACACACAGTGTAACACACACACACACACAGTCTAATAACACACACAGTGTAACACACACACACACACACACACACACAGTCTAATAACACACACAGTGTAACACACACACACACACACACACACAGTCTAAAACACACACACACAGACTAATAACACACACACACAGTCTAATAACACACACAGTGTAACACACACACACACACACACACACACAAACAGTCTAATAACACACACAGTGTAACACACACACACAGTCTAATAACACACACACACAGTCTAATAACACACACAGTGTAACACACACACACAGTCTAATAACACACACACACAGTCTAATAACACACACAGTGTAACACACACAGTGTAACACACACACACAGTGTAACACACACACACAGTGTAACACACACACACAGTCTAATAACACACACACACAGTGTAACACACACACACAGTCTAATAAAACACACACACAGTCTAATAACACACACAGTGTAACACACACAGTGTAACACACACACACAGTGTAACACACACACACAGTGTAACACACACACACACACAAACTAATAACACACACCGTGTAACACACACACACAGTCTAATAACACACACAGTGTAACACACACACACAGTCTAATAACACACACACACAGTCTAATAACACACACAGTGTAACACACACACACAGTGTAACACACACACACACACACACACACACAGTCTAATAACACACACACACAGTCTAATAACACACACACACAGTCTAATTACACACACAGTGTAACACACACACACAGTCTAATAACACACACACACAGTCTAATAACACACACAGTGTAACACACACACACAGTCTAATAACACACACACACAGTCTAATAACACACACACACAGTGTAACACACACACACACAGTCTAATAACACACACACACAGACAAATAACACACACAGTGTAACACACACACACAGTCTAATAACACACACAGTGTAACACACACACACAGTCTAATAACACACACAGTGTAACACACACACACAGTCTAATAACACACACACACAGTCTAATAACACACACAGTGTAACACACACACACACACACACACACACACACAGTCTAATAACACACACAGTGTAACACACACACACAGTGTAACACACACACACAGTCTAATAACACACACAGTGTAACACACACACACAGTGTAATAACACACACAGTGTAACACACACACACAGTCTAATAACACACACACACAGTCTAATAACACACACAGTGTAACACACACACACAGTGTAACACACACACACACACACAGTCTAATAACACACACAGTCTAATAACACACACAGTGTAACACACACACACAGTCTAATAACACACACAGTGTAACACACACACACAGTGTAACACACACACACAGTCTAATAACACACACACACAGTCTAATAACACACACAGTGTAACACACACACACACATAACACACACACACAGTCTAATAACACACACAGTGTAACACACACACACAGTCTAATAACACACACAGTGTAACACACACACACAGTCTAATAACACACACACACAGTCTAATAACACACACACACAGTGTAACACACACACACAGTCTAATAACACACACACACAGTCTAATAACACACACAGTGTAACACACACACACAGTCTAATAACACACACACACAGTCTAATAACACACACAGTGTAACACACACACACAGTCTAATAACACACACAGTGTAACACACACACACAGTCTAATAACACACACACACAGTCTAATAACACACACAGTGTAACACACACAGTGTAACACACACACACAGTGTAACACACACACACAGTGTAACACACACACACAGTGTAACACACACACACAGTGTAACACACACACACAGTCTAATAACACACACACACAGTCTAATAACACACACAGTGTAACACACACACACAGTCTAATAACACACACAGTGTAACACACACACACAGTCTAATAACACACACAGTGTAACACACACACACAATCTAATAACACACACACACAGTCTAATAACACACACACACAGTGTAACACACACACACAGTCTAATAACACACACACACAGTCTAATAACACACACAGTGTAACACACACACACAGTGTAACACACACACACACACACAGTCTAATAACACACACAGTGTAACACACACACACACACACACACACACACAGTCTAATAACACACACAGTGTAACACACACACACACACACACACACAGTCTAATAACACACACACACAGTCTAATAACACACACACACAGTCTAATAACACACACAGTGTAACACACACACACACACACACACACACACACAGTCTAATAACACACACAGTGTAACACACACACACAGTCTAATAACACACACACACAGTCTAATAACACACACAGTGTAACACACACACACAGTCTAATAACACACACACACAGTCTAATAACACACACACACAGTGTAACACACACACACACAGTCTAATAACACACACACACAGTCTAATAACACACACACACAGTGTAACACACACACACAGTCTAATAACACACACACACAGTGTAACACACACACACAGTCTAATAACACACACACACAGTCTAATAACACACACACACAGTGTAACACACACACACAGTCTAATAACACACACAGAGTAACACACACACACAGTCTAATAACACACACAGTGTAACACACACACACAGCCTAAAAACACACACACACAGTCAAAAACACACACACACAGTGTAACACACACACACAATCTAATAACACACACACACAGTCTAATAACACACACACACAGTGTAACACACACACACACAGTCTAATAACACACACAGTGTAACACACACACACAGTGTGTAACACACACACACAGTCTAATAACACACACAGTGTAACACACACACACACACACACACACAGTCTAATAACACACACACACAGTCTAATAACACACACAGTGTAACACACACACACAGTCTAATAACACACACACACAGTCTAATAACACACACAGTGTAACACACACACACAGTCTAATAACACACACAGTGTAACACACACACACAGTCTAATAACACACACACACAGTCTAATAACACACACAGTGTAACACACACACACAGTCTAATAACACACACACACAGTCTAATAACACACACAGTGTAACACACACACACAGTCTAATAACACACACAGTGTAACACACACACACAGTCTAATAACACACACACACAGTGTAACACACACACACAGTCTAATAACACACACACACAGTCTAATAACACACACACACAGTGTAACACACACACACAGTCTAATAACACACACACACAGTCTAATAACACACACAGTGTAACACACACACACAGTGTAACACACACACACAGTGTAACACACACACACAGTGTAACACACACACACAGTCTAATAACACACACAGACAGTCTAATAACACACACAGTGTAACACACACACCCAGTCTAATAACACACACACACAGTCTAATAACACACACAGTGTAACACACACAGTGTAACACACACACACAGTCTAATAACACACACAGTGTAACACACACACACAGTCTAATAACACACACAGTGTAACACACACACACAGTCTAATAACACACACAGTGTAACACACACACACAGTCTAATAACACACACAGTGTAACACACACAGACACACACACACACACACACAGTCTAAACACACACACAGTGTAACACACACACACAGTCTAATAACACACACACACAGTCTAATAACACACACAGTGTAACACACACACACAGTCTAATAACACACACACACAGTCTAATAACACACACACACAGTGTAACACACACACACACAGTCTAATAACACACACACACAGTCTAATAACACACACAGTGTAACACACACACACACACACACACACACACACAGTCTAATAACACACACAGTGTAACACACACACACAGTCTAATAACACACACACACAGTCTAATAACACACACAGTGTAACACACACACACAGTCTAATAACACACACACACAGTCTAATAACACACACAGTGTAACACACACAGTGTAACACACACACACAGTGTAACACACACACACACACACAGTCTAATAACACACACAGTGTAACACACACACACACACACACACACAGTCTAATAACACACACACACAGTCTAATAACACACACACACAGTCTAATAACACACACAGTGTAACACACACACACACACACACACACACACAGTCTAATAACACACACAGTGTAACACACACACACAGTCTAATAACACACACAGTCTAACACACACACACACACACACACACACACACACAGTCTAATAACACACACAGTGTAACACACACACACAGTGTAACACCCACACACAGTCTAATAACACACACAGTGTAACACACACACACAGTCTAATAACACACACACACAGTGTAATACACACACAGTGTAACACACACACACAGTGTAACACACACACACAGTGTAACAACACACACAGTGTAACACACACACACAGTCTAATAACACACACACACAGTCTAATAACACACACAGTGTAACACACACACACAGTCTAATAACACACACACACAGTCTAATAACACACACAGTGTAACACACACACACACACACACACACACACACAGTCTAATAACACACACAGTGTAACACACACAGTGTAACACACACACACAGTGTAACACACACACACAGTGTAACACACACACACAGTGTAACACACACACACAGTCTAATAACACACACAGTGTAACACACACACACAGTCTAATAACACACACACACAGTCTAATAACACACACAGTGTAACACACACACACACACAGTATAATAACACACACAGTGTAACAACACACACACACAGTCTAATAACACACACACACAGTCTAACAACACACACAGTGTAACACACACACACACACACACACACACACACAGTCTAATAACACACACAGTGTAACACACACACACAGTGTAACACACACACACAGTCTAATAACACACACAGTGTAACACACACACAC
Organism: Pachypanchax playfairii; assembly: GCA_006937955.1. NCBI lineage: Eukaryota > Metazoa > Chordata > Actinopteri > Cyprinodontiformes > Aplocheilidae > Pachypanchax > Pachypanchax playfairii. The sequence goes on along the minus strand of SSNP01000175.1, from coordinate 725,977 downwards.
AGTCTAATAACACACACACACAGTCTAATAACACACACAGTGTAACACACACACACAGTGTAACACACACACACAGTGTAACAACACACACAGTGTAACACACACAGTGTAACACACACACACCGTGTAACACACACACACAGTGTAACACACACACACAGTCTAATAACACACACACACAGTCTAATAACACACACAGTGTAACACACACACACAGTGTAACACACACACACACACACAGTCTAATAACACACACAGTGTAACACACACACACAGTCTAATAACACACACACACAGTCTAATAACACACACAGTGTAACACACACAGTGTAACACACACACACAGTGTAACACACACACACACACACAGTCTAATAACACACACAGTGTAACACACACACACACACACACACACAGTCTAATAACACACACACACAGTCTAATAACACACACACACAGTGTAACACACACACACAGTCTAATGACACACACACACAGTCTAATAACACACACAGTGTAACACACACAGTGTAACACACACACACAGTCTAATAACACACACACACAGTCTAATAACACACACACACAGTGTAACACACACACACACAGTCTAATAACACACACACACAGTCTAATAACACACACACACAGTGTAACACACACACACAGTCTAATAACACACACAGTGTAACACACACACACAGTCTAATAACACACACACACAGTGTAACACACACACACACAGTCTAATAACACACACACACAGTCTAATAACACACACACACAGTGTAACACACACACACACACACACACACACACAGTGTAATAACACACACAGTGTAACACACACACACAGTCTAATAACACACACACACAGTCTAATAACACACACAGTCTAATAACACACACAGTGTAACACACACACACACACAGTATAATAACACACACAGTGTAACACACACACACACACAGTCTAATAACACACACACACAGTGTAACACACACACACAGTCTAATAACACACACACACAGTCTAATAACACACACAGTGTAACACACACACACAGTGTAACACACACACACAGTGTAACACACACACACAGTCTAATAACACACACAGTGTAACACACACACACAGTCTAATAACACACACACACAGTGTAACACACACACACAGTCTAATAACACACACACACAGTCTAATAACACACACACACAGTGTAACACACACACACACAGTCTAATAACACACACAGTGTAACACACACACACACACAGTCTAATAACACACACAGTGTAACACACACACACACACACACACAGTCTAATAACACACACACACAGTCTAATAACACACACACACAGTCTAATAACACACACAGTGTAACACACACACACAGTGTAACACACACACACACACACAGTCTAATAACACACACAGTGTAACACACACACACACACAGTATAATAACACACACAGTGTAACACACACAGTGTAACACACACACACAGTCTAATAACACACACACACAGTGTAACACACACACACAGTCTAATAACACACACACACAGTCTAATAACACACACACACAGTGTAACACACACACACACAGTCTAATAACACACACACACAGTCTAATAACACACACAGTGTAACACACACACACAGTGTAACACACACACACAGTGTAACACACACACACAGTGTAACACACACACACAGTCTAATAACACACACAGTCTAATAACACACACAGTGTAACACACACACACAGTCTAATAACACACACACACAGTCTAATAACACACACAGTGTAACACACACACACACACAGTATAATAACACACACAGTGTAACACACACACACACACAGTCTAATAACACACACAGTGTAACACACACACACACACAGTCTAATAACACACACAGTGTAACACACACACACACACACACACACACACACAGTCTAATAACACACACAGTGTAACACACACACACAGTCTAATAACACCCACACACAGTCTAATAACACACACAGTGTAACACACACAGTGTAACACACACACACAGTGTAACACACACACACAGTGTAACACACACACACAGTGTAACACACACACACAGTCTAATAACACACACAGTGTAACACACACACACAGTCTAATAACACACACACACAGTCTAATAACACACACAGTGTAACACACACACACAGTCTAATAACACACACACACAGTCTAATAACACACACACACAGTGTAACACACACACACACAGTCTAATAACACACACACACAGTCTACTAACACACACAGTGTGACACACACACACACTGTAACACACACACACAGTGTAACACACACACACAGTGTAACACACACACACACAGTAACACACACACACAGTCTAATAACACACACACACAGTCTAATAACACACACACACAGTGTAACACACACACACACAGTCTAATAACACACACACACAGTGTAACACACACACACAGTCTAATAACACACACAGTGTAACACACACACACAGTGTAACACACACACACACAGTCTAATAACACACACAGTGTAACACACACACACACACAGTCTAATAACACACACAGTGTAACACACACAGTGTAACACACACACACAGTGTAACACACACACACACAGTCTAATAACACACACACACAGTCTAATAACACACACACACAGTGTAACACACACACACAGTGTAACACACACACACAGTGTAACACACACACACAGTATAACACACACACACAGTCTAATAACACACACAGTGTAACACACACACACACACAGTATAATAACACACACAGTGTAACACACACACACACACAGTATAATAACACACACAGTGTAACACACACACACAGTCTAATAACACACACACACAGTCTAATAACACACACAGTGTAACACACACACACACACACACACACACACACACAGTCTAATAACACACACAGTGTAACACACACACACACACAGTCTAATAACACACACAGTGTAACACACACACACACACACAGTCTAATAACACACACAGTGTAACACACACACACACACAGTATAATAACACACACAGTGTAACACACACACACAGTCTAATAACACACACAGTGTAACACACACACACAGTCTAATAACACACACACACAGTGTAACACACACACACAGTGTAACACACACACACAGTGTAACACACACACACAGTGTAACACACACACACAGTCTAATAACACACACAGTGTAACACACACACACAGTCTAATAACACACACACACAGTCTAATAACACACACAGTCTAATAACACACACAGTGTAACACACACACACAGTCTAATAACACACACAGTGTAACACACACACACACACAGTCTAATAACACACACAGTGTAACACACACAGTGTAACACACACACACAGTCTAATAACACACACACACAGTGTAACACACACACACAGTCTAATAACACACACACACAGTCTAATAACACACACACACAGTCTAATAACACACACAGTGTAACACACACACACAGTGTAACACACACACACACACACAGTCTAATAACACACACAGTGTAACACACACACACACACACACACAGTCTAATAACACACACACACAGTCTAATAACACACACACACAGTGTAACACACACACACAAGTCTAATAACACACACACACAGTCTAATAACACACACACTGTAACACACACAGTGTAACACACACACACAGTGTAACACACACACACAGTGTAACACACACACACAGTCTAATAACACACACAGTGTAACACACACACACACAGTCTAATAACACACACAGTGTAACACACACACACACACAGTCTAATAACACACACAGTATAACACACACACACAGTGTAACACACACACACAGTGTAACACACACACACAGTCTAATAACACACACAGTGTAACACACACACACAGTGTAACACACACACACAGTGTAACACACACACACAGTGTAACACACACACACAGTGTAACACACACACACAGTCTAATAACACACACAGTCTAATAACACACACAGTGTAACACACACACACACACACACAGTCTAATAACACACACAGTCAAACACACACACACACACAGTCTAATAACACACACAGTGTAACACACACAGTGTAACACACACACACAGTGTAACACACACACACAGTGTAACACACACACACAGTCTAATAACACACACAGTGTAACACACACACACACACAGTATAATAACACACACAGTGTAACACACACAGTGTAACACACACACACAGTGTAACACACACACACAGTGTAACACACACACACAGTCTAATAACACACACACACAGTCTAATAACACACACAGTGTAACACACACACACACACACACACACAGTCTAATAACACACACAGTGTAACACACACACACACACACACACACAGTCTAATAACACACACAGTGTAACACACACACACACACACATAATAACACACACAGTGTAACACACACACACAGTCTAATAACACACACACACAGTGTAACACACACACACAGTCTAACAACACACACAGTGTAACACACACAGTGTAACACACACACACAGTGTAACACACACACACAGTGTAACACACACACACAGTCTAATAACACACACAGTGTAACACACACACACAGTCTAATAACACACACACACAGTGTAACACACACACACACAGTCTAATAACACACACAGTGTAACACACACACACACACAGTCTAATAACACACACAGTGTAACACACACACACACACAGTATAATAACACACACAGTGTAACACACACAGTGTAACACACACACACAGTGTAACACACACACACAGTGTAACACACACACACAGTGTAACACACACACACAGTCTAATAACACACACAGTGTAACACACACACACACACACACAGTCTAATAACACACACAGTGTAACACACACACACACACACAGTCTAATAACACACACAGTGTAACACACACACACACACAGTATAATAACACACACAGTGTAACACACACACACACAAACACACACAGTCTAATAACACACACAGTGTAACACAAACACACACAGTCTAATAACACACACACACAGTCTAATAACACACACAGTCTAATAACACACACAGTGTAACACACACACACAGTCTAATAACACACACAGTGTAACACACACACACACACACACAGTCTAATAACACACACAGTATAATAACACACACAGTGTATCACAAACACACACAGTGTATCACAAACACACACAGTCTAATAACACACACAGTGTAACACACACACACACACACACACAGTCTAATAACACACACAGTGTAACACACACACACAGTCTAATAACACACACAGTGTAACACACACACACAGTCTAATAACACACACACACAGTCTAATAACACACACACACAGTGTAACACACACACACAGTCTAATAACACACACAGTCTAATAACACACACAGTGTAACACACACACACACACACACACACAGTCTAATAACACACACAGTGTAACACACACACACACACAGTCTAATAACACACACAGTGTAACACACACACACACACAGTCTAATAACACACACAGTGTAACACACACACACAGTCTAATAACACACACACACAGTCTAATAACACACACAGTGTAACACACACACACACACAGTATAATAACACACACAGTGTAACACACACACACACACAGTCTAATAACACACACAGTGTAACACACACACACACACAGTGTAATAACACACACAGTGTAACACACACACAGTGTAACACACACACACAGTCTAATAACACACACAGTGTAACACACACACACAGTCTAATAACACACACAGTGTAACACACACACACAGTCTAATAACACACACAGTGTAACACACACACTTGAACCAGCTGATTTTCCAGGCTGAAGCTCACTGACCTGATGATGGAGATGATCAGCTGTTAGTCTCCAGATTCTGATGATTGATCCCTGATTATTATTATTTATTGAAGCAGTTGAGATCGTTTCACTCCTGCTGCCCAGCAGTCTGTCACACAGATGCTCCTCTCTGAGGGGGGAGGAGTTTCCTCCCATCAGTCACCAGGGATGAGGGGGGTTGTGACGTAATGAATCTTGTTTTTTATCGGGTTATTAACTTCATGTTGTGGTCCTCAACATCTCTTTGATGTTATAACCAGGAAACAGGCTGAACAGGTGGCCTGTTGTTACCTGTTTCCAGATCCAGATCTTACTGTTCACAGAATCTCCTCCCACATCAAATAACAGGAAGTTTCAGTCAGGATTCAGAGCTCATCACCGCTGAAAGTCTCCACTGAGATTCTCAGACACTGGACATGTGTCTGTGCTGATCCTGTCCAATCTCACCCTGAAATCAGTGGTGTATAAGGTCCAGAAGGTTCGGTGGGAAGATTCAACTCAACTCTAAAAAATGAAGTTCAACACAAATACAACATACAGGAAGGACAGAGAGACATTTCAGGTGTCCTGAATGTTTATCAGTCTGTAGGGGAGGAGCTTCAAACTCATGAGTCTCAGGTGTTTGTTTCTCTGACCACTCAAAGCAAAAGAGCTCAGGTGTTTAATCAGATGCTGCTGCAGGAAATAAACACACACACACACACACACACACACAAGTGTGTTTTGGTGTCCTTATGGGGACCGTCCATTGACTTCCATTGATTTTAGTAACTAGATTTATACCTAACCCAAACCCTTTTCCTAACCTTAACCATTACTGATCTATAACTAACCCTAAGACTAACTAAAACTCTATTCACACCATACCTATAAACCTAACCCCTAACCCTAAAAAGGGGAGTCCCCCTCATGGGGACCAGGCTTCGGTCCCCACAAGAACCCTCGGACCCCAGAAAGATAGTAAAAGTCAGGAAACGGGTCCCCAGGAGGTCAGAAATACAAACCCACACACACACACACACACACCCACACCCACACTCACACACACACACACACACACACACACAGAAACATTTTAAGATTCAGTGAGCTTCAGGGTTTCTGGGATTTTAATTCTCACAGTTCAATCTGAAAGCTGTGTGTGTGAGAGAGCGAGAGCGCTGTTTCTGCTCTAGTTCTCAGTACAGTGTCTCACCTGGGTCCAGTAATTTAAAACTTCGAATCCAGATAATAATGACACAGATTTATAAATCCTTGGATTCAAATCCACAGACCTGAGATTGATATCTTGATATTTCAAAATGTTGCAGAATCAAAATGATCCTGATCCTCTTAGTAACTGAGTTCTGATTAGAGTATGTTTATTCATTTGACTTAATTTAGTCGTTATGAGTTCTGTCATTTCATTAAATACTCACACGTGATGCTTCCTTTGAGTCTAAATGTATTAATCTGCTTGTAATGTGCATGTTATTTAATTTCATCAGTTACTCTTAATGTGTGTTAAAGGTTAATGAAACTAAATGTTTCTTTATGGTGAAACTTTGGTTTACAAACTTAAATCTTAGAGTGGAAGAAATGATTGAAGCCAACATGTGAACAAGGTTCTACACATGACCCTTTTGGATTGAATCTGATCATTAAAAATTCTATTTTCAACAGTAACAGATGATATATTTACTCAATATAATACAGTTTTATTCTGAAGATTCAGTCAAATATGTCAGTGACTGTAATTCATCCTGAAATAACACAAGATCAACTTAAAATCCACTTTAGAGGTGGATCATTCTAATCCTGATCTTTTAGGACCAAAATGATCCAGATTTGGGTCAAAGTTTTTCAAATACCCAAAAGAACAAAATATACAGATAACAGACAGGATTGGAAATACAAATCTGGATTAGAATCTTCAAGATAAAATCTGCCTTGAAATACCCCAAATCAGATCAGATTTAGAAAAAATCCAATCCACCTGGATTAATCCTGGTATTTAACATTTGAAACAACAGAACATCTGATGAGTGTGTGAAGCTGTTGCTGCCCCCTGCAGGCTGTATGACAGCAGAATGAATCCTCATTACATTTCTGATTGAAAATAATCTGCTGAATTTCTCAGATTCTAACGTTGTTTTCTTATTTGCATTTGTGTGTTTATGAGAGTCTTTGTCTGTTCTTCTGCTCTTGTGGCTCTGACCAAAAAACAACCCAGAATATTTAGAACCTGCTTTGTAGAACCACTGAACACTATGTGCCACAGTTCCGAGTTAGTTGAACCCGAGCTCTTAAAGAAACCCAGAACATTTAGAACCTGCTTTGTAGAGCAGGACAGCGGTGTGGTTTCCTTCTGCTGATCGTAGCAAACAGGCTAAACCTCTACAGACAGACTGCAGCTGCTTAATCCTCAAGATGAATCAGGAAACAGCTTCCCAGGAGTTTTATTGAACCATCAGATGTTCTACACGACCCGGCCCTAGATAAGCAGAGGAGAATGGATAGATGGACAGATGTTCTACACGACCCGGCCCTAGATAAGCAGAGGAGAATGGATAGATGGACAGATGTTCTACACGACCCGGCCCTAGATAAGCAGAGAATGGATAGATGGACAGATGTTCTACACGACCCGACCCTAGATAAGCAGAGGAGAATGGATAGATGGACAGATGTTCTACACGACCCGGCCCTAGATAAGCAGAGGAGAATGGATAGATGGACAGATGTTCTACACGACCCGGCCCTAGATAAGCAGAGAATGGATAGATGGACAGATGTTCTACACGACCCGGCCCTAGATAAGCAGAGGAGAATGGATAGATGGACAGATGTTCTACACGACCCGGCCCTAGATAAGCAGAGAATGGATAGATGGACAGATGTTCTACACGACCCGGCCCTAGATAAGCAGAGGAGAATGGATAGATGGACAGATGTTCTACACGACCCGGCCCTAGATAAGCAGAGAATGGATAGATGGACTGATGTTCTACAGGACCCGGCCCTAGATAAGCAGAGGAGAATGGATAGATGGACGGATGTTCTACACGACCCGGCCCTAGATAAGCAGAGAATGGATAGATGGACTGATGTTCTACAGGACCCGGCCCTAGATAAGCAGAGGAGAATGGATAGATGGACGGATGTTCTACACGACCCGGCCCTAGATAAGCAGAGGAGAATGGATATATGGACAGATGTTCTACAGGACCCGGCCCCAGATAAGCAGACGAGAATGGATAGATGGACAGGTGTTCTACAGGACCCGGCCCTAGATAAGCAGAGGAGAATGGATAGATGGACGGATGTTCTACAGGACCCGGCCCTAGATAAGCAGAGGAGAATGGATAGATGGACAGATGTTCTACAGGACCCGGCCCTAGATAAGCAGACGAGAATGGATAGATGGACGGATGTTCTACACGACCCGGCCCTAGATAAGCAGAGGAGAATGGATAGATGGACAGATGTTCTACAGGACCCGGCCCTAGATAAGCAGACGAGAATGGATAGATGGACGGATGTTCTACACGACCCGGCCCTAGATAAGCAGAGGAGAATGGATAGATGGACAGATGTTCTACACGACCCGGCCCTAGATAAGCAGAGGAGAATGGATAGATGGACGGATTTTCTACACGACCCGGCCCTAGATAAGCAGAGAATGGATAGATGGACAGATGTTCTACAGGACCCGGCCCTAGATAAGCAGACGAGAATGGATAGATGGACGGATGTTCTACACGACCCGACCCTAGATAAGCAGAGGAGAATGGATAGATGGACAGATTTTCTACACGACCCGGCCCTAGATAAGCAGAGAATGGATAGATGGACAGCTGTTCTACACGACCCGGCCCTAGATAAGCAGACGAGAATGGATAGATGGACGGATGTTCTACACGACCCGGCCCTAGATAAGCCGAGGAGAATGGATAGATGGACGGATGTTCTACACGACCCGGCCCTAGATAAGCAGAGAATGGATAGATGGACTGATGTTCTACAGGACCCGGCCCTAGATAAGCAGAGGAGAATGGATAGATGGACGGATGTTCTACAGGACCCGGCCCTAGATAAGCAGAGGAGAATGGATAGATGGACTGATGTTCTACACGACCCGGCCCTAGATAAGCAGAGGAGAATGGATATATGGACAGATGTTCTACAGGACCCGGCCCCAGATAAGCAGACGAGAATGGATAGATGGACAGGTGTTCTACAGGACCCGGCCCTAGATAAGCAGAGGAGAATGGATAGATGGACGGATGTTCTACACGACCCGGCCCTAGATAAGCAGAGGAGAATGGATAGATGGACAGATGTTCTACAGGACCCGGCCCTAGATAAGCAGAGGAGAATGGATAGATGGACAGATGTTCTACACGACCCGACCCTAGATAAGCAGAGGAGAATGGATAGATGGACAGATTTTCTACACGACCCGGCCCTAGATAAGCAGAGAATGGATAGATGGACAGATGTTCTACACGACCCGACCCTAGATAAGCAGAGGAGAATGGATAGATGGACAGATGTTCTACACGACCCGGCCCTAGATAAGCAGAGGAGAATGGATAGATGGACGGATGTTCTACACGACCCGGCCCTAGATAAGCAGAGGAGAATGGATAGATGGACGGATGTTCTACACGACCCGGCCCTAGATAAGCAGAGGAGAATGGATAGATGGACAGATGTTCTACAAGACCCGACCCCNACGGCCACCGCCAACATCAACCCTCTGACCCTACACGACGCTCTTACTGTTCTACAGGACCCCGCGCTCGAAAATCAGAAGAGAATGGATAGATGGACAGATGTTCTACACGACCCGGCCCTAGATAAGCAGAGGAGAATGGATAGATGGACAGATGTTCTACACGACCCGGCCCTAGATAAGCAGAGGAGAATGGATAGATGGACGGATGTTCTACAGGACCCGGCCCTAGATAAGCAGACGAGAATGGATAGATGGACGGATGTTCTACAGGACCCGGCCCTAGATAAGCAGAGAATGGATAGATGGACGGATGTTCTACACGACCCGGCCCTAGATAAGCAGAGGAGAATGGATAGATGGACGGATGTTCTACACGACCCGGCTCTAGATAAGCAGAGGAGAATGGATAGATGGACGGATGTTCTACACGACCCGGCCCTAGATAAGCAGAGGAGAATGGATAGATGGACGGATGTTCTACAGGACCCGGCCCTAGATAAGCAGAGGAGAATGGATAGATGGACAGATGTTCTACACGACCCGGCCCTAGATAAGCAGACGAGAATGGATAGATGGACGGATGTTCTACACGACCCGGCCCTAGATAAGCAGAGGAGAATGGATAGATGGACGATTTTCTACACGACCCGGCCCTAGATAAGCAGAGAATGGATAGATGGACGGATGTTCTACACGACCCGGCCCTAGATAAGCAGACGAGAATGGATAGATGGACGGATGTTCTACAGGACCCGGCCCTAGATAAGCAGACGAGAATGGATAGATGGACGGATGTTCTACACGACCCGGCCCTAGATAAGCAGAGGAGAATGGATAGATGGACGGATGTTCTACACGACCCGGCCCTAGATAAGCAGAGAATGGATAGATGGACTGATGTTCTACACGACCCGGCCCTAGATAAGCAGAGGAGAATGGATAGATGGACAGATGTTCTACAGGACCCGGCCCTAGATAAGCAGACGAGAATGGATAGATGGACGGATGTTCTACACGACCCGGCCCTAGATAAGCAGAGGAGAATGGATAGATGGACAGATGTTCTACACGACCCGGCCCTAGATAAGCAGACGAGAATGGATAGATGGACGGATGTTCTACAGGACCCGACCCTAGATAAGCAGAGGAGAATGGATAGATGGACGGATGTTCTACACGACCCGACCCTAGATAAGCAGAGGAGAATGGATAGATGGACGGATGTTCTACAGGACCCGGCCCTAGATAAGCAGAGGAGAATGGATAGATGGACAGATGTTCTACACAACCCGGCCCTAGATAAGCAGACAAGAATGGATAGATGGACAGATGTTCTACACGACCCGGCCCTAGATAAGCAGAGGAGAATGGATAGATGGACAGATGTTCTACACGACCCGGCCCTAGATAAGCAGAGGAGAATGGATAGATGGACAGATGTTCTACACGACCCGGCCCTAGATAAGCAGACGAGAATGGATAGATGGACGGATGTTCTACACGACCCGACCCTAGATAAGCAGAGGAGAATGGATAGATGGACAGATGTTCTACAGGACCCGGCCCTAGATAAGCAGAGGAGAATGGATAGATGGACAGATGTTCTACACGACCCGACCCTAGATAAGCAGAGGAGAATGGATAGATGGACAGATGTTCTACACGACCCGGCCCTAGATAAGCAGAGAATGGATAGATGGACTGATGTTCTACACGACCCGGCCCTAGATAAGCAGAGGAGAATGGATAGATGGACTGATGTTCTACACGACCCGGCCCTAGATAAGCAGAGGAGAATGGATAGATGGACAGATGTTCTACAGGACCCGGCCCTAGATAAGCAGACGAGAATGGATAGATGGACGGATGTTCTACACGACCCGGCCCTAGATAAGCAGACGAGAATGGATAGATGGACGGATGTTCTACAGGACCCGGCCCTAGATAAGCAGACGAGAATGGATAGATGGACGGATGTTCTACAGGACCCGGCCCTAGATAAGCAGAGAATGGATAGATGGACAGATGTTCTACACGACCCGGCCCTAGATAAGCAGAGGAGAATGGATAGATGGACGGATGTTCTACACGACCCGGCCCTAGATAAGCAGAGGAGAATGGATAGATGGACAGATGTTCTACACGACCCGGCCCTAGATAAGCAGAGAATGGATAGATGGACAGATGTTCTACACGACCCGGCCCTAGATAAGCAGACGAGAATGGATAGATGGACGGATGTTCTACACGACCCGGCCCTAGATAAGCAGAGGAGAATGGATAGATGGACAGATGTTCTACACGACCCGGCCCTAGATAAGCAGAGGAGAATGGATAGATGGACTGATGTTCTACACGACCCGGCCCTAGATAAGCAGAGGAGAATGGATAGATGGACAGATGTTCTACACGACCCGGCCCTAGATAAGCAGAGGAGAATGGATAGATGGACAGATGTTCTACACGACCCGGCCCTAGATAAGCAGACGAGAATGGATAGATGGACGGATGTTCTACAGGACCCGGCCCTAGATAAGCAGAGGAGAATGGATAGATGGACGGATGTTCTACACGACCCGGCCCTAGATAAGCAGAGGAGAATGGATAGATGGACGGATGTTCTACACGACCCGGCCCTAGATAAGCAGAGGAGAATGGATAGATGGACAGATTTTCTACACGACCCGGCCCTAGATAAGCAGAGAATGGATAGATGGACAGATGTTCTACACGACCCGGCCCTAGATAAGCAGAGGAGAATGGATAAATGGACAGATGTTCTACTTGACCCGGCCCTAGATAAGCAGACGAGAATGGATAGATGGACAGTTGTTCTACAGGACCCGGCCCTAGATAAGCAGAGAATGGATAGATGGACAGATGTCCTACAGGACCCGGCCCTAGATAAGCAGAGGAGAATGGATAGATGGACAGATGTTCTACACGACCCGACCCTAGATAAGCAGAGGAGAATGGATAAATGGACAGATGTTCTACACGACCCGGCCCTAGATAAGCAGAGGAGAATGGATAGATGGACGGATGTTCTACACGACCCGGCCCTAGATAAGCAGAGGAGAATGGATAGATGGACAGATGTTCTACACGACCCGACCCTAGATGAGCAGAGAATGGATAGATGGACAGATGTTCTACACGACCCGGCCCTAGATAAGCAGAGGAGAATGGATAGATGGACAGATGTTCTACACGACCCGACCCTAGATAAGCAGAGGAGAATGGATAGATGGACAGATGTTCTACAGGACCCGGCCCTAGATAAGCAGACGAGAATGGATAGATGGACGGATGTTCTACACGACCCGGCCCTAGATAAGCAGAGAATGGATAGATGGACGGATGTTCTACAGGACCCGACCCTAGATAAGCAGAGGAGAATGGATAGATGGACGGATGTTCTACACGACCCGACCCTAGATAAGCAGAGGAGAATGGATAGATGGACGGATGTTCTACAGGACCCGGCCCTAGATAAGCAGAGGAGAATGGATAAATGGACAGATGTTCTACACGACCCGGCCCTAGATAAGCAGAGAATGGATAGATGGACGGATGTTCTACACGACCCGGCCCTAGATAAGCAGAGGAGAATGGATAGATGGACGGATGTTCTACAGGACCCGACCCTAGATAAGCAGAGGAGAATGGATAGATGGACGGATGTTCTACACGACCCGACCCTAGATAAGCAGAGGAGAATGGATAGATGGACAGATGTTCTACACGACCCGGCCCTAGATAAGCAGAGGAGAATGGATAGATGGACGGATGTTCTACAGGACCCGGCCCTAGATAAGCAGAGGAGAATGGATAGATGGACAGATGTTCTACAGGACCCGGCCCTAGATAAGCAGAGGAGAATGGATAGATGGACAGATGTTCTACACGACCCGGCCCTAGATAAGCAGAGGAGAATGGATAGATGGACAGATGTTCTACACGACCCGACCCTAGATGAGCAGAGAATGGATAGATGGACAGATGTTCTACACGACCCGGCCCTAGATAAGCAGAGGAGAATGGATAGATGGACAGATGTTCTACAGGACCCGGCCCTAGATAAGCAGAGGATGGATAGATGGACAGATGTTCTACACGACCCGACCCTAGATAAGCAGAGGATGGATAGATGGACAGATGTTCTACAGCCACACGGTTCACGTTGGGTTCTGTGAACACTGGAGCTGATGTTCAGACTGGCAGAGGAACTGGACCGTCATTTTAAACACCTGGCTTTCTTCTGCCACTGTGATGCACAATATCGGCTTTCTAAACAATTCTGACATTTTTGGGGCAGGGGTCACCTGGTCAGGGTGGGTGGGCTTCACCTGAATAGGCAGGGCACCCATATGCTGGTAATGTCCTTATGTCCACCTGGTCCCTGCTCCTATGAACTCAGTAACTCACATATTGGACTTGGACCACGCCCTACTTCACTCATACCTATCATGATCAGCAGAGAGCAGACTCAACATCATAAACCCAATAATCTCAAACAGTTAATCATACAGTCACGTCATCTCACTATGGCACTTTTAAATGTTCGCTCTCTGCTGAATAAAACTTTTATTTTTAATGGTCTGATTTTAGACCAGAATCTTCAGTGTTCATTTTAACAGAAACATGGCGGAGTACAGATGTCCCTGTTGTTCTTACAGAGGCCTCCCTACCAAATTTTAACTTCACTTATTCCACAAGGAGTAGTAGAAGCAGAACTGCTTTTATAAGCTCATCATCTGCCAAACCTGTTTTACTTGATTATTTTAGCACTTTTGAATATACTGCAGCTGCTTTAAAGGTACAATCTGTCAGAATATTCCAGGTAAATACTAACCCAACAGTTTAATGTTGCTCTGATGATGAAAGCTCCACCTTCTCAACAAAGAGCTGCACAGAGGGATTTAGAGCAACTGGCTGAAAACTACAACAAAGAGAATAACTGATATCAGTAAAATAATAATGAAATCAGGGCAAAGACTTCCATTTTACTGCAGTGGTTGTGATTGTGTGGATGTGATTTATGCACGTTATTTTCTCAGCATGCTCGGCTTACGAGTCTCTCTGTACTGCTGGCTGCGTGTGTAAGCTTGACATGTCAAAGTCCTGCTCGGCGATTAGACATGCCTTTTTTTCAAACGCATTTCATAAAATAAAGCAAGTGCAAGGACGTCTTCTGAAGGGGGGGTAAGTTGCTCTTTAAATAGTGCCAGGACACAGGTGCAGACAACTTAATTAAAGAGGTCATTTCACACAAATGTCAGGACTTTGTGGTTATTTCTGAAGTATTAACCTGTAATATGAAACATTTTATATCTAAATAACGTTTGGAAACACTGATTAACAGACCTTTCAATCTGTCCTCCTCACTCTATCCTGCACACCTCTCTACTCCACCCAGCCACACCTCCTCCGAGGCTTCCTGCAGTTGAACTCACAGCCCGGAGTTCCCACACTTCAGCCACCTGCTGCTCTGTCTTAGCATGCGATCTGCTTATAAGACTTGCAAGTCGAGTGTCAGGAAATCCCTGTATGGCAAGTCAAAAAGGTCAAATATTGCTCCATATCCCTGGGGCTTCCAGTTGCTCAACCCACAGACCTGCCACCCTCCACAGTACCAGCCTCTCTAATACAGACTATTCACCGTATTAGGCAACCCGCAATGGCGCTTGCTGCTCTGCCAGCTATTGGCTAGTAGATACAAACAAAATGCCAACGTCATGTGTAGAAGAGGTTCAGATTACCTCATGTTCATTTGTACAAACATGACGCAGTTACAAATGGTTGTAACCTAAAACATCTTGTTCTTGGTTTTTTCATTAACGAGTACTCGATGGCGTTTTCTTACCCTACCTTACCTGGCTCATCTGTACACGGCCCATTGTTCTTTCTATGCAAGCCAAAAACCCCTCTGGGTGGGGGAGTATAATAAGGAAATAGCATCACAAAAGGTCCATGGTTAAAAGGTCCAAGGAGTTAATTTTGCATGATACAGGACATTTAAATTAAAGATAAATAAATTGTGATTTTTGGACGATTGCAGTTGTTTCACATCTGTCAATACATTGAGCATTGCAAGGGTTGAGCTCTGACCTTTGAATGATCCTGTTGTGACGTCCACTCCTGTGAAGATTGACACCTGCTTTTTCACAGAACTTCTGCATTTGCATTTTAGTTTTTATTGAATAAGACAGACAAGGAATGATACGTATCTCAGACTGGACATCTATCATTGTAAGAGCTGCTGAGGACCAGAAGAGGTTTTGTGTGTCCCAGTATAAAATAGGCAACTTGAAATACTGCCTATTATTTTATCATGACTAAAATACTCTTTATCACACCAAGCTTAGATTGACTGATACAGACCTACTGCAACACAGACAGATTTAACTGGAAGAAAAAGTTTTGAAATTAAATGAAAGAAACTGATTATTGGTTCTGAGGTAAAGTGTCATCTCTGGGTGGCCTGAAGGAAACAATCTCTTTCACAAGTCTCTCAGCAATACTCCTGTTGTTGGCAGCTAAGAATCTCCTGGACATCAGGTCCACGTTTCCTCCTGAACACAGAGACATTATTCAGAGACATATGCAATGTGAGAGCAGGTACTGCTACAATTTCCCTTACCATCCACATCCAACAGAACTCCTCCAGCTTCAGACACGATCAGTGATGCAGCAGCAATGTCCCACACGTGGATCCCGATCTCATAATATGCTTCCACGCAGCCTGAAGCTACTAGACACGTGTTGATGGCAGCCGTACCGGCGCCTCGCACCCTGAAAAAGCAACAACAAGTGAACAATCATAAACAACAAATGAACGATCAGAAACAACACGTGAACGACAGAAACAACACTTGAACAATCAGAAACAACACGTGAACAATCAGAAACAACACGTGAACAACAGAAACAACACGTGAACAATCAGAAACAACACTTAAACAACAGAAACAACACGTGAAGGACAAAAACAACACGTGAACGACAGAAACAACACGTGAACAATCCGAAACAACACTTAAACAACAGATACAACACGTGAACGACAGAAACAACACTTAAACAACAGAAACAACATGTGAAGGACAGAAACAACACGTGAACGATCAGAAACAACACGTGAACAATCAGAAACAACACGTGAACGATCAGAAACAACACGTGAACAATCAGAAACAACACGTGAACGATCAGAAACAACACGTGAACAATCAGAAACAACACGTGAACAATCAGAAACAACACGTGAACAATCAGAAACAACACGTGAACGACAGAAACAACACGTGAACAATCAGAAACAACACTTGAACAATCAGAAACAACACGTGAACAATCAGAAACAACACTTGAACAATCAGAAACAACACTTGAACAATCAGAAACAACAGGTGAACGACAGAAACAACACTTGAACAATCAGAAACAACACGTGAACGACAGAAACAACACGTGAACGACAGAAACAACACGTGAACAATCAGAAACAACACTTGAACAATCAGAAACAACAGGTGAACAATAGAAACAACACGTGAACAATCAGAAACAACACATGAACGACAGAAACAACACTTGAACAATCAAAAACAACACTTGAACAATCAGAAACAACAGGTGAACGATAGAAACAACACTTGAACGATCAGAAACAACACGTGAACGACAGAAACAACACGTGAACAATCCGAAACAACACTTAAACAACAGATACAACACGTGAACGACAGAAACAACCCTTGAACGATCAGAAACAACACGTGAACAACAGAAACAACACGTGAACAATCAGAAACAACACGTGAACGACAGAAACAACACTTGAACGACAGAAACAACACGTGAACGACAGAAACAACACGTGAACGACAGGAACAACACGTGAACAATCAGAAACAACACGTGAACGATCAGAAACAACACGTGAACAATCAGAAACAACACTTGAACAATCAGAAACAACACGTGAACAATCAGAAACAACACGTGAACAATCAGAAACAACACGTGAACGACAGAAACAACACGTGAATGATCAGAAACAACACGTGAACGACAGAAACAACACTTGAACAATCAGAAACAACACGTGAACGACAGAAACAACACGTGAACGACAGAAACAACACGTGAACGACAGAAACAACACGTGAACAACAGAAACAACACGTGAACGATCAGAAACAACACGTGAACAATCAGAAACAACACGTGAACGATCAGAAACAACACTTGAACAATCAGAAACAACACTTGAAGGACAGAAACAACACTTGAACAATCAGAAACAACACGTGAAGGACAGAAACAACACGTGAAGGACAGAAACAACACGAGAACGATCAGAAACAACACGAGAACGATCAGAAACAACACATGAACGATCAGAAACAACACGTGAACAATCAGAAACAACACGTGAACAATCAGAAACAACACGTGAACGACAGAAACAACACGTGAACAATCAGAAACAACACTTGAACAATCAGAAACAACACGTGAACAATCAGAAACAACACTTGAACAATCAGAAACAACACGTGAACAATCAGTAACAACACGTGAACAATCAGAAACAATACTTGAACAATCAGAAACAACACTTGAACAATCAGAAACAACAGGTGAACGATAGAAACAACACTTGAACGATCAGAAACAACACGTGAACGACAGAAACAACACGTGAACAATCAGAAACAACACTTGAACAATCAGAAACAACACGTGAACAATCAGAAACAACACTTGAACAATCAGAAACAACACGTGAACGACAGAAACAACACTTGAACAATCAGAAACAACACGTGAACGACAGAAACAACACGTGAACGACAGAAACAACACGTGAACAATCAGAAACAACACGTGAACAATCAGAAACAACACTTGAACAATCAGAAACAACACGTGAACAATCAGAAACAACACTTGAACAATCAGAAACAACACGTGAATGACAGAAACAACACTTGAACAATCAGAAACAACACGTGAACGACAGAAACAACACGTGAACGACAGAAACAACACGTGAACGATCAGAAACAACACTTGAACAATCAGAAACAACACGTTAACGACAGAAACAACACGTGAACAATCAGAAACAACACGTGAACAATCAGAAACAACACTTGAACAATCAGAAACAACATGTTAACGACAGAAACAACACTTGAACAATCAGAAACAACACTTGAACAATCAGAAACAACAGGTGAACGATAGAAACAACACTTGAACGATCAGAAACAACACGTGAACGACAGAAACAACACGTGAATGATCAGAAACAACACGTGAACGACAGAAACAACACTTGAACAATCAGAAACAACACGTGAACGACAGAAACAACACGTGAACGACAGAAACAACACGTGAACGATCAGAAACAACACGTGAACAATCAGAAACAACACGTGAACAATCAGAAACAACACGTGAACAATCAGAAACAACACTTGAACAATCAGAAACAACACGTGAACGACAGAAACAACACTTGAATGATCAGAAACAACAGGTGAACGATAGAAACAACACTTGAACAATCAGAAACAACACGTGAACGACAGAAACCACACGTGAACAATCAGAAACAACACGTGAACGACAGAAACAACACGTGAATGACAGAAACAACACGTGAACGACAGGAACAACACTTGAACGATCAGAAACAACACGTGGACGACAGAAACAACACTTGAACAATCAAAAACAACACTTGAACAATCAGAAACAACAGGTGAACGATAGAAACAACACTTGAACGATCAGAAACAACACGTGAACGACAGAAACAACACGTGAACGACAGGAACAACACTTGAACGATCAGAAACAACACGTGGACGACAGAAACAACACGTGAACGACAGAAACAACACTTGAATGATCAGAAACAACAGGTGAACGACAGAAACAACACATGAACAATCAGAAACAACACGTGAACGACAGAAACAACACGTGAACAATCAGAAACAACACTTGAACAATCAGAAACAACACGTGAACAACAGAAACAACACGTGAACAATCAGAAACAACACATGAACGACAGAAACAACACTTGAACAATCAAAAACAACACTTGAACAATCAGAAACAACAGGTGAACGATAGAAACAACACTTGAACGATCAGAAACAACACGTGAACGACAGAAACAACACGTGAACGACAGGAACAACACGTGAACAATCAGAAACAACACTTGAACAATCAGAAACAACACGTGAACAATCAGAAACAACACTTGAACAATCAGAAACAACACGTGAACGACAGAAACAACACGTGAACAATCAGAAACAACACTTGAACGATCAGAAACAACACGTGAACGACAGAAACAACACGTGAATGATCAGAAACAACACGTGAACGACAGAAACAACACTTGAACAATCAGAAACAACACTTGAACAATCAGAAACAACACGTGAACGACAGAAACAACACTTGAACAATCAAAAACAACACTTGAACAATCAGAAACAACAGGTGAACGATAGAAACAACACTTGAACGATCAGAAACAACACGTGAACGACAGAAACAACACGTGAACGACAGGAACAACACTTGAACGATCAGAAACAACACGTGGACGACAGAAACAACACGTGAATAATCAGAAACAACACGTGAACGACAGAAACAACACTTGAACAATCAGAAACAACACGTGAACAACAGAAACAACACGTGAACAATCAGAAACAACACTTGAACAATCAGAAACAACAGGTGAACAATAGAAACAACACTTGAACGATCAGAAACAACACGTGGACGACAGAAACAACACGTGAATAATCAGAAACAACACGTGAACGACAGAAACAACACGTGAACAATCAGAAACAACACGTGAACGATCAGAAACAACACGTGAACGACAGAAACAACACTTGAACGATCAGAAACAACACGTGAACGACAGAAACAACACGTGAACGATCAGAAACAACACGTGAACAATCAGAAACAACACGTGAACGATCAGAAACAACACGTGAACGACAGAAACAACACTTGAATGATCAGAAACAACAGGTGAACGACAGAAACAACACTTGAACAATCAGAAACAACACGTGAACGACAGAAACAACACGTGAACAATCAGAAACAACACGTGAACGACAGAAACAACACGTGAATGACAGAAACAACACGTGAACGATCAGAAACAACAGGTGAACGATAGAAACAACACTTAAACAATCAGAAACAACACGTTAACGACAGAAACAACACTTGGACAATCAGAAACAACACTTGAACAATCAGAAACAACAGGTGAACGATAGAAACAACACTTGAACGATCAGAAACAACACGTGAACGACAGAAACAACACGTGAATTATCAGAAACAACACATGAACGACAGAAACAACACTTGAACAATCAGAAACAACACTTGAACAATCAGAAACAACACGTGAACAATCAGAAACAACACTTGAACAATCAGAAACAACACGTGAAGGACAGAAACAACACGTGAACGATCAGAAACAACACGTGAACGATCAGAAACAACACTTGAACAATCAGAAACACGTGAACGACAGAAACAACAAGTGAACAATCAGAAACAACACGTGAACGATCAGAAACAACACGTGAACAATCAGAAACAACACATGAACAATCAGAAACAACACGTGAACGACAGAAACAACACGTGAACAATCAGAAACAACACGTGAACGACAGAAACAACACGTGAACGACAGAAACAACACGTGAACGACAGAAACAACACTTGAACAATCAGAAACAACACGTGAACGACAGAAACAACACGTGAACAATCAGAAACAACACGTGAACGACAGAAACAACACGTGAACGACAGAAACAACACGTGAACAATCAGAAACAACACTTGAACAATCAGAAACAACACGTGAACGACAGAAACAACACGTGAATGATCAGAAACAACACGTGAACGACAGAAACAACACTTGAACGATCAGAAACAACACGTGAACGACAGAAACAACACGTGAACGACAGAAACAACACTTGAATGATCAGAAACAACAGGTGAACGACAGAAACAACACATGAACAATCAGAAACAACACGTGAACAATCAGTAACAACACGTGAACAATCAGAAACAACACGTGAACAATCAGAAACAACACTTGAACAATCAGAAACAACACGTGAACAACAGAAACAACACGTGAACAATCAGAAACAACACATGAACGACAGAAACAACACGTGAACAATCAGAAACAACACGTGAACAACAGAAACAACACGTGAACGATCAGAAACAACACGTGAACAATCAGAAACAACACGTGAACGACAGAAACAACACTTGAACGATCAGAAACAACACGTGAACGACAGAAACAACACGTGAACGACAGAAACAACACTTGAAAGAACAGAAACAACAGGTGAACGACAGAAACAACACGTGAACAATCAGAAACAACACGTGAACAATCAGAAACAACACGTGAACGACAGAAACAACACGTGAACGACAGAAACAACACTTGAACAATCAGAAACAACAGGTGAACGATAGAAACAACACTTGAACGATCAGAAACAACACGTGAACGACAGAAACAACACGTGAACAACAGAAACAACACGTGAACAATCAGAAACAACACTTGAACAATCAGAAACAACACGTGAACAATCAGAAACAACACTTGAACAATCAGAAACAACACGTGAATGACAGAAACAACACGTGAACAATCAGAAACAACACGTGAACGACAGAAACAACACGTGAACGACAGAAACAACACGTGAACAATCAGAAACAACACGTGAACAATCAGAAACAACACGTGAACGACAGAAACAACACGTGAACAATCAGAAACAACACGTGAACAATCAGAAACAACACGTGAACAATCAGAAACAACACTTGAACAATCAGAAACAACACGTGAACGACAGAAACAACACGTGAACAATCAGAAACAACACGTGAACGATCAGAAACAACACGTGAACGATCAGAAACAACACTTGAACAATCAGAAACAACACGTTAACGACAGAAACAACACTTGAACAATCAGAAACAACACTTGAACAATCAGAAACAACAGGTGAACGATAGAAACAACACTTGAACGATCAGAAACAACACGTGAACGACAGAAACAACACGTGAACGACAGAAACAACACGTGAACGACAGAAACAACACTTGAATGATCAGAAACAACAGGTGAACGACAGAAACAACACTTGAACAATCAGAAACAACACGTGAACGACAGAAACAACACGTGAACGACAGAAACAACACTTGAATGATCAGAAAAAACACGTGAACGACAGAAACAACAAGTGAACAATCAGAAACAACACGTGAACGATCAGAAACAACACTTGAACAATCAGAAACAACACATGAATGACAGAAACAACACGTGAACAATCAGAAACAACACGTAAACAATCAGAAACAACACTTGAACAATCAGAAACAACACGTGAAAAACAGAAACAACACTTGAACAATCAGAAACAACACGTGAACGACAGAAACAACACTTGAACAATCAGAAACAACACGTGAACGACAGAAACAACACTTGAACAATCAGAAACAACACGTGAACAATCAGAAACAACACGTGAACAATCAGAAACAACACTTGAACAATCAGAAACAACACATGAATGACAGAAACAACACGTGAACAATCAGAAACAACACGTGAACGACAGAAACAACAAGTGAACGACAGAAACAACACGTGAACAATCAGAAACAACACTTGAACAATCAGAAACAACACGTGAACGACAGAAACAACACGTGAACAATCAGAAACAACACGTGAACGACAGAAACAACACGTGAACGACAGAAACAACACGTGAACAATCAGAAACAACACGTGAACAATCAGAAACAACACGTTAACGACAGAAACAACACGTGAACGACAGAAACAACACGTGAACAATCAGAAACAACACGTGAACGACAGAAACAACATGTCAACGACAGAAACAACACATGAATAATCAGAAACAACACGTGAACGACAGAAACAACACGTGAACAATCAGAAACAACACGTGAACGACAGAAACAACACTTGAACGATCAGAAACAACACGTGAACGACAGAAACAACACGTGAATGATCGGAAACATCAGACTGCAGGTGTTGGAGTAATATTGTATGTATATTGTGTACTGTAGTTTTGCTGTAGTAGAACTTTAGTGGTACCCGTGTACTGGGAGGCACAGGATGTTTCGCAGGCTGCAGAAGATTTTATCTACAGCTTCAGGGTCTCTGTTGGATCCAAACTCTGTGGCAATGATCGACTGATGGATGTCTGACAATGACAACAGCAACAACAACAGTTCAGTCCCCTGCTGCCTTCAGAACGATATTAATAATTTATTGATTTATCACTGACCTCCCTGATCAGAAACCTGTAGGGGCTCTCCATTACAAAATGCTCCTTTTCCTCGCCTTGCTGTAAACATCTTATCTTCTAGACAGCTGTAGACCACACCCACCTCCACCTGAGAGAGGACACATAGCAACTTTTATATTCCCCAGGTGACATTTGTTCAGTAAACGACAAAGTCTTATGCTGCCACTATCATACCTCTTCTGAGTGATGTATGTGCAGGTCTTTACCATAACCTGTAGCCTCCCACCCTCTTCTAACCATGACAACTAACCCCACTCTGACCCTTTACCCCAACCTTAACCCCTGTCCTGTGTACATGTGTGAATCCTCACACTGGTGGAACAGATGAGCATTGGGGCATCGAGGGTCTCCAGCCAGATATTATTGCCCCAGATACCAGGACTACATCCACCAGGTGCTAGTGCATCACTGTGTCTGAGTAGAAATATTCAAATAATGACATCCTTCAATTTCTACTAATACAACCTGCTGTTCTTTATGAATGAATTATCAGGTGGACATGGCTCAGGTGGTAGAGCGGGTCGTCTAGTAACCGGAGGGTCACCGGCTCCCCGGTCCGCCCTGAAAAGATTGCCTGGTCGTTGTGTCCTTGGGAAAGATACTTAACCCATCCTGCCTGTTTATATAGAAAATATATATATATATATATATATAAAATATTATAAAATATTAATTTTGGCGGGCACGACGTTGGCATTTTGTTTACATCTACCAGCCAATAGCTGGCAGAGCAGCGGGCACCATTTTGGGTTGCCTAATACCGTAAATAATCCAGCACAGTGAGGCTGGTACTGTGGAGTCTGCAGGTCAAGCAGCTGGAAGCACCGGGGACATGTGGTGATTATATACATTATTTACTTGCCATAGGTGATTCCTCTGGGGTTTCCCATGTGACGAGCAAGTTCTGTGTAGAAACGTTTTTCATTAGCTTCTAAGCTAAGACGTGGCTACATGTTGGTGAAGTGGAGGAGCTTCGGGCCACTTTATGGACTGCAAGACACACCACGGAGGATTTTATTGCTTTTTTTATTTTATTGGATAAGTGGGGTGTGCAGGATGGTGTGTGAGGAGGAGAGAGGATCTTAAGAGGGACTGCAGGAAGTTTTGGAGCCGCGGTGCAACTATGAACTCTTTACCACGGACTGAATTGATGACTGAGCTACAAACAGGGAGGAGCTGCTTTTATCAGAGTCAGTGTGTGATCAGCGGGACTGGAGAGCATGATTGTGATAATATGATAATGGCACTTCTTCCTCTTTATTTCTTGAGTGAACAGACGTGGCCAATAGCAGATAGCTATTGGATGTGTGGAGATGATGTTTTATTGAATGTTATTCCACCACGTTGGATAGGGTTGTGTACGATGGTCAAGGTCAATTTTATTTATAAAGCGTATTTACAGCAGCATAAGCTGCCCCAAAGCGCTGTACAAGGCACAACACACCAAGGTTAGAACAATCAACAATAAAAACAGAATAAAATAAATACATAACAGTCACAGCTCACAATAAAAACTGTTAAAAACTATTAAGATGCTCAAGTCAACCTGCATTAAAAGCCAGATCACAAAGGTGCGTCTTAAGAAGGGATTTAAAATGCTCTAAACTCTGTGTGGTTCTAATTTTAAAAGGTTAATTGTTCCACAATTTAGGATGGTGCGAATGAAGTTGCCTGTGACAGTTTTGCATGAAGGAGTAAATGAAATTATTAAACTGGATGAGAGTAAGAAAAACCCTAGGGAGAAAAGGCAACCAGATATTTACATTCATTTCAGAAAAAAAAAGTTTTTTATTACTGTTAAACATCAATTTAGAGTAACATTTTTGTTTTAGATAAATAAATATTGAGAGATCTTTTGAATTAATTAAATGTCAGAATAAAGAGAGAGAGTGGTTCTGTATTTTCCAGTCTGAGTTTAAGAAGCTTCTGATTTCTGGTGACACACCTGTGGATGTATATTAAATCACCTCCATAACACAGAACCTCTTTGACATGAGATAATCAAGAGAAATTAACAAAAACATCAGGAGAATAATTGTAGAACTCCACAAGTGGGGCTCAATTTTAATTACAATTAAAATAAAATAAGATTCTCTTTATTTTAAAATTTAACAAATTACATTTTTTAAATTTATTAATCTGAAAAAAAAAACATTTGGTCTGATTTGATGTTTGATAGTAAAAAGTGTTTGTGTTTTTATCTGAAGTATATGTAAATATCTGATTTCAACTATATATTTGATGTTTTTGATGTTTGGCTTGATTGTTAGAATGGAGAGTGAGAGAAAGAGACGAGAGTGAGAGAGAGGAAGAGAGAGTGAGAGAAAGAGACGAGAGTGAGAGAGAAGAAGGGAGAGTGAGAGAGAGAGGAAGAGAGAGTGAGAGAGGTAGAGAGTGAGAGAGGAAGAGAGAGTGAGAGAGAAGACAAGAGAGTGAGAGAGAGGAAGAGAGAGTGAGAGAGAGAGGAAGAGAGAGTGAGAGAGGTAGAGAGTGAGAGAGGAAGAGAGAGTGAGAGAGAAGACAAGAGAGTGAGAGAGAGGAAGAGAGAGTGAGAGAGAGAGGAAGAGAGAGTGAGAGAGGTAGAGAGTGAGAGAGGAAGGGAGAGTGAGATGGAGAATGAGTACAGAACAGAGAAGGAACAAGATCCAGGTGAGAAAGACACATTAGTCTGTTTACTAAAACTCATTAGAACATGTTGACTAGTTTATCTTACAGGTTTGTAATTTTTCTAATTCTATATTTATTAAGTCATGCAGGCTTTTTTAAAAAACTAGGTTAAATTTTTATATAAATAATGTCGTTATTTGACAGGATTTAATAATATTTTAGGCTTTTATGCTCACAAAGCTCAAGCTTTGAAGATAAAGTCTCATGTTATGTTATTATTATTATGTTAATATTCCGGAATAGCGCTATAACTGGTGGCAGCTTGTTGGAGTAGCTCTGTGACTTTCTAGCACTTGATAGCATTTTTTGTTCTTTTTGAGTATTTCTTGCTACTTTTTTCTTCTGATTTGGGTGCTGTGCTGATTGAGTTTTTTGCTTCATTTGTCACTTTTTTGCCACTTGTTATGATGCGTAACCATGGCAACGAGAGACTTGTTTACAAGAAAGAGCTGCTAACTGACATTTCTAAGGCTGAAATAATCCTCAAATTGAAACTCTGGATCCCTGATGAGCTCAAAAGAAGAAGACATGGATGCAGAGCAGGAACAAAGTGAAGAGAGAGAAAGAGGAAGTTTAAACCTTCACTTCCATCAGTCAGATTGACAAATGTGAGATCTCTTTGCTAACAAAATGGATGACGTTGAAACTCTGTTGAAGATCCAGCCAGAGTATCAGGAATGCAGCATCATGTTTTACTGAGACATGGCTAAAGGAACATATCCTGGACTCCAGTGTGTCTCTGTCTGGCTTTCAAACAATACGAGCAGACAGAGATTTGAAGAGGAGTTTGTCAGCTGATCACATCAGCAGTCACCTGTTGGGGGCGGAGCATCAGAGCAGGTGACATGAAGAGGCTGAACAGATTAATAAGGAGGACTGATTCTGTCATGGAGACTGAACTGGAGTCTCTTGAGTTGACTGTCCAAAGGAGGATGAAGAACATGATGGAGAACCCTCATCATCCTCTTCAGAACACAGTAACTCAACAACAGAGCCAACACAGGAGATCCTTCCTGTCTACAGTTAGAACCCTCTACAGGAGATCCTTCCTGTCTACAGTTAGAACCCTCTACAGGAGATCCTTCCTGTCCACAGCTAGAACCCTCTACAGGAGAACCTTCCTGTCTACAGCTAGAACCCTCTACAGGAGAACCTTCCTGTCTACAGCTAGAACCCTCTACAGGAGATCCTTCCTGTCTACAGTTAGAACCCTCTACAGGAGATCCTTCCTGTCTACAGCTAGAACCCTCTACAGGAGAACCTTCCTGTCTACAGGTAGAACCCTCTACAGGAGAACCTTCCTGTCAACAGCTAGAACCCTCTACAGGAGATCCTTCCTGTCTACAGCTAGAACCCTCTACAGAAAATCCTTCCTGTCTACAGCTAGAACCCTCTACAGGAGATCCTTCCTGTCCACAGCTAGAACCCTCTACAGGAGATCCTTCCTGTCTACAGCTAGAACCCTCTACAGGAGAACCTTCCTGTCAACAGCTAGAACCCTCTACAGGAGATCCTTCCTGTCTACAGGTAGAACCCTCTACAGGAGATCCTTCCTGTCTACAGCTAGAACCCTCTACAGGAGATCCTTCCTGTCCACAGCTAGAACCCTCTACAGGAGATCCTTCCTGTCTACAGCTAGAACCCTCTACAGGAGAACCTTCCTGTCTACAGGTAGAACCCTCTACAGGAGAACCTTCCTGTCAACAGCTAGAACCCTCTACAGGAGATCCTTCCTGTCTACAGCTAGAACCCTCTACAGGAGATCCTTCCTGTCTACAGCTAGAACCCTCTACAGGAGATCCTTCCTGTCCACAGCTAGAACCCTCTACAGGAGAACCTTCCTGTCTACAACTAGAACCCTCTACAATGAAGAAGAACTGAGCTACAACAACACTGAATTTCCCTTCATGGATTAATAAAGTATTTTTGATTTGATTTGATGTTGCTATAACAACGAGGTGTTGTCAGTGTCGTGCAGGTCTATGATGATTTTCAGTTCTACTATCATCTAGTTGTGATTCTGGTTCTGTCTTGGTTCAGTCCTGTTTTAATCCTGGATCAGTTTGGGTTCTGGTTTAATTGGGGTTTAGTCCTGGTCTCTTGATCCAGTCGTGGTTCTTTTCTGCCTTGTTGCTTAATTAATAATCTAGTTTAAGGTGTGCTGCATATGCGATAGAATTTGTTTTCTTATATGAAGGTCTGATTGTGCATTTATTTCTAATTTGAAAATAAATAGCAAAAGTTTAAGTATGTTCAGTGTGTGTTGGGGGGGGGGCTCCCTGGCCAATTGGGAGGGGTGGGGGGGGATCTGGCCAACTGAGGTTCGGGCCCCCAAAAGCCTAGCAGCGGCCCTGCCCAGAGACATATTTATGGTACAAGAACATAAAAATGGCCCCTCTAATCACTGACATGAGGTGTTCTGGACACAAACAGAAAACTTCCAAAAACAACCAGCCCTGAATCCCACTGAAATACAAAGTCATGTGACCAAATTAAAGCTCACCTGTTTGTTTATGGAGAAGCCAATGGAAACTGCCACAAAAGGAAACCTGTAAACAATAAACAGGTGTGTGTGTGTCTGCTCAGAGGACATCAACAGAGACACCTGCACAGGATGAAGATGACTCACGCATGAACAAAGTTGGTTGTTCCATCAATGGGGTCAATGATCCAGGTGGGATTGTTAGTCAGGATGCAGGACTCACCTGCAGCCACTGACTCCTCCCCTATGAATCTGACACAGAAACACACACACCATTATCATCCATCACATATAAACAGCAAATTAAACAAAGAAATTCTTCCAACAAACAAGTGGAACCTACACAACAGTCAAAACAACCTGAGGAACAGTATAGTGAACATCTGACCTCACTGGCTCAAACTTTAATATACTGGGTTCTCTTAATCAGGAATTATCTCTGATCTCTAGATAACATGGTTCTCATCCTACATTATCCTTTGAGACAATCAGCGATCTTGCTTTACATGACATCATGTACTTGCAACATATAAACACCACATTGTAGGATTGGTCCAAGCACTGAACCCTGAGGAACTCCATGACTGACTCTGATGCACGAAGAAGATTCAATATTTACATGTACAAACTGGAATCTGTCAGATAAATATGATTTCCAAATGATAGGATTTCAATTCAGATTCTAAAGCTGCTTCACTGGACAACGAACCAGAGACAACAGTGGACAGAAGGACATGATGGAGTTTCATCCCTACTGAGGGTTACAGGGATACACGCTTCAACAGAATCTGGATTGTTTATAAGTCTGGTTATAGAACTAAATAGAACCCTGGAGTTGTTCCTGTTCTCCTCTATGAGGGACGAGTAATACTCAGTTCTAACTGTGTGAAGTGGAATGAACAAATTAACTTATGGCATCAAATTGGGATAAGCTCCGCTAAAACTTTAAAAAACACACCCACACGATTGTGTGTTTGTGTGTGTGTGTGTATATCTGTTTAACTTCATCTGTGACTAAAGACTACTGTTGCTCTTTTTCTGCCATCTTTACTTAGAATAACTTTTTAATTCACTACCACAACAAGTCTTGTTCAAAATGGAAGACATAAAGGAAGGTTGTTTTTTTAAGCCGTTATCATTTCTGTTGATCAAACAGTTTCAGTGACTGTTTTGAGCCTATAATTGGAATATAAATCTGATTAATTGTGCAGGATGACTTCAAGTTACTTTTGGTAATGGATCATATAACATGTTTTAATATTGACAGGGAGAAAATCTCCCAATCTTCCTAACTAACCCATTAAGCAAATGAATCAGTATTATTACACAAACACAGGCAGGTTTATAGAGATTGTACCTGTGTGTAGGGAACTTCTCCTTCACTGATTGGATGATGAGCTGCTCCACCTTCTGATCAGTCTGAGTCACTAAATCGACTGCTGAACTCTTCGTCATGACCTTCCTGTCATCATGCAAAGCTTCCTGTACTACCTGCTCCATACACAAACCAATACAACTGATCAACAGACAGTTAAACAGTGTAAACCAAGAGTTTGTTGACTTAAAAACCAAACCTGCTTTCACCTGTTACTATGGTGACAGAGATAGGTAACAGGTGTATGAGCTACAATACTGAGCTAAACCTGCTTCACAGTTCAGGCCTGAGGTCTGTAGAGATAGAAGCTGTGATGAAAGTGTTACAGTCTGGATCAGTGGGGACGGTTTCTCACCTGTCCAGCTCTTCGTGCAACAGCAACAGCGTGATCCATGACGTTCTGAAAAAAGTCATCCATGTTGAAGGAGCAGCTCCTGCCAGAGACAGTTAGGGGTCAGAGGTCAGACTGACACATCATTGTGTGTGTGCAAGCAGAAGGTGGAGTCACTTTGTGTTTCTTTTGGGTGACAGCAGTTTCTTTGTCAAGTTGTTGTTCTTTTCTCCACGAAGGCTGATGCTGGTCATCTCTGTTTAAAATGGTTTTTAACAAACATTTCTGATAAACACTCTGATCACTTCCTCTGATCAATCTCAGTGAGTCATGAGGTTTGTCTGATCTTTCTCCTGTTGTTATCAGTGATCAATCTGTAGAGGTTTTGTGTCTATACAAATACTTCAGCATGATCCTTAAGTTTAAGTTTACCTACTTATAAAACTCAAGTTCATAACAAAGTCATTTCAAGGCACTTTACAGAAAAATCAACCAACCAGTAATAAAACATGTCCT
>SSNP01000175.1:670869-688369 GCA_006937955.1 Pachypanchax playfairii | reverse complement strand
AGACAGGCAGACAGACAGGTAGGCAGGTGGCTTGCTGACAGACAGACAGACAGACAGACAGACAGACAGGTGGCTTGCTGACAGACAGACAGACAGACAGACAGACAGACAGGCAGACAGACAGACAAGCAGGCAGGGCAGGCAGGCAGGCAGGCAGACAGACAGACAGACAGACAGACAGACAGACAGGCAGGCAGGCAGGCAGGCAGGCAGGCAGGCAGACAGACAGACAGACAGACAGACAGACAGACAGACAGACAGACAGACAGACAGGCAGGTATAATAACTGTGTGGACTAAATTGTGTTAGTAAATAAGAGTCCATGATAAAAAGCTTGGCGATGGAAGGCAACTTAGACAACATGTTTATAGGTATAGCGTTCCAAATGCAAGTAAGATTATTAATCAAATTTTCTATCCAATTTATTTTGAATGTATTATTTAGAGTGTTAAAATCTAACATAAGTCCTCCGTTGGAATAAGAGTTCATAAGAACTGTTTTCTAATAAAATGTGTCCTGTTTTTTCATATAAAGTTGAAAAGTAACTTGTCCACCTCTTTTACGAGTTTCTTATCAAGGTGCAAAGCCAATGCTGTGTACGTAAGACAAGAGATACCTTCTGCTTTAGGTATTAATACTCTTTAAATGGTAAATCTCTTAAAGCCAATAATCCTTCTTTTGATTTTTGGTTATTATAATACCTAAATAACGAACCTCTTGTTTTATCGGAATGTTATAGAAAACTGATTTTAAACATTCTTTAATGGCCATAAGTTCACCTTTAGGAATATTTAAGAACAGTCCTGAGGCTTTGGAAAA
Source organism: Pachypanchax playfairii (assembly GCA_006937955.1). Lineage (NCBI taxonomy): Eukaryota > Metazoa > Chordata > Actinopteri > Cyprinodontiformes > Aplocheilidae > Pachypanchax > Pachypanchax playfairii. The sequence goes on along the minus strand of SSNP01000175.1, from coordinate 687,550 downwards.
TGTGGATATTGATTCAAAAACAGAAACAAACTTACCGATGACCTGCCCACTTCCGGGTTTCTTCTTCTCGTTCTGTGATGCTTCGTGCTGTTTCCGCCTCCTACCGGAAGTTTATTTTGTTCCCTCTAAAACACTTGATTTCTGATTTATGTTAACTAATAAAGTGAAGGAAGTATCTTTTAAAATTACTCATAAAATTTACCCTTCTAAAATCTTTTTGAAAAGTTTCAAAACAGACATTGACACCCGTTGCTCTTTCTGTGGTAAACATTCTGAAGATGTGTACCACTTATTTTGGTCTTGCCCGTTCTGCAAAGTTATGGAAAGACATCTGCGAACATATTTCTACATTTAATAAACCCCATTTCTCCCTGTGCTTTGAGCATATTCTGTTTGGCTTCACTTATTACCCTTAAGAAGAAAAACGACATTTATATAATAAATTTTGTATTACTTGTAGCCAAATTGCATATTCATAAATGTCGCTATACTAACGGAAAACCTCCTGATGTTTTAAAATAATGTCAAACAATACATCCAAACAATGGAGATACTCTTGGAACAATGAAACACTCTACTAATGCAAAATCTATGAAAACCTTTGATTTGTGTGTTCTTTAACATTTTTCTGTAGTTTGTTGCTTCCTGTTACTAAAACCTATGTTCTTGATTGTTCTATCCCCCTGGAAATTGTGATAATAACATTGCATTGCGTTTTCTTGCTAAAAGAAAAAAAAAGACACTTGATGTAAAAAAAGCGAATTGTTTTTTAATGTATTGACTATACAGAAAAATAATCAGCTGCTGTAGTTTGTATGTTTCTAATTAATTATTTTATTTCTTGTTCGAAATAAATAAAGCATTCATCCATTCATTTATTCAACGTCCGTCAGTCTATCTGCAGGGTCTCGAGGGGTCTCAGACAGAGTCCAGCAGGGACCAGGTCCATGATGTCAGATTACTGTCTGTAATATGAGACGCAGTTCACATCAGAGCGTACAGGTTCAGAGTAAAACGATATTTAGAACACAAACATTTAGCAAGAGGCGCAGACAATTTTATATTACTTCTGAGTGACGTCACTGATCCAGACCCGACCAGTCGATGCATTTATTGACTTCTGTGTAACTCTGTTGTTGGTTGTATAGTTTGAACCAAACAAATATTTAACCCTCTGGACTAGATCAGAAACACGAACCCTCTCTGTCATGGTTCTAGGTTGTAACAAACTCTAATTGTACCAGACTTCAGACCAGCACACTCTTTGAGAGTTTATTTTCTTCCACAGGTGACAAATGAATAAACACAATAACAGAACTTTTGAATGTGCAGGTGGACTGGAGGACTGGATCCGGCAGACCTCTGAATGAGATCTAGCGGTGGAGGAGAACAGGTTAGTGATGATGTTGATTTCCGGGATATGGTTATAGTTACCATAGATAGAAACACTAGATGGATCAACCGCCAACGGACTGCGACGTAGGCGGCCATCTTACTCCGGGGTCCCGCCCCCTCTCGTAACACTGAGCTTGTACTATTAAATGCCTCTAACGATTTTCAAACAGTTTGATTTGTTATAAACCTCAGAGACGTAGCTGTGAAATATATAGGGTTTGACTGTTATTTCACTTTTCACAGCCTTTCATTATCCTGTCAATTTCCCATAGACCTAATAACATTCAATTGTTTTAATGTCAACAGAGATATGCTTATCAACCAATTATAGTCTGTAAAATAGTTAACAAGATGGTATTTTGGATTTTTTTCCTACATTTAAACACAATTACTTCCAGGTCAAAACTGGAGACTAGATATCTAAAATGTTTTTTTTTCCTTATTTATGGACTTTCTTTTGATTCTGTCATTAAAATTACTGATAAACTCTTTGTCATTGTTTTATGAAAAAGTTTAGATCCAACAATTTATTATTATAGGTCACACACATACTTCACTTGGAGCATAATAGACACACACACCAATTACACTGCTGTCTACAAGCCAAGTTGGACAGCTAATAAGGACAAAAACATCCACAAAGACACCCGTTTAGACAAAAATGAGGTTGTTGTAAAATCGTTGTAGGTTTTGTAGAACTCTGTTAGAAATATAGATTATTATCTCAACCCTAATAACTCAGAAATAGTCTAAACGGGACATATTCACACTTAGGTCGTGTTTTGAAAGCAAACCCAGTAATTTCAACATGTGTCAGTATTTCATCTTAGGCTTCTGAATAATAGTGTTTGTAATAAAGCAAACCGTTTGTAAATCCGTGAATAATTCATCGAGTTATGAGTATTTTTCTGAAAGCTGATCACTTAACGTCCAACCGGGCTGATAGTCAGCACCCCGGAGTAAGATGGCGTCTGAGTCCCGCGTCAGATATCTATAATAGTTACGGTGTGTGTAGATTGTGCTCGCAGGTGACGAGTAAGGCGTGGAGGACTGAGGAGACAGAACGGTGGTGGTGTGTCCAAGGGTGAAAATTAATAAGAAATACTCAAAAAGAACAAAAAATGCTAGTAATGTCACAGAGCTACTCCAACAAGCTGCCACCACGTGTAGCACTAATGATACGTTTAGGATGTCTCATTTTTTTTCAACTCGGTGTATCAATAAAACATTTATTAAAGGTATTTTTTATAGTGTATTTGTTTCCAAAAATAGCAAACACTTGTTAATGTTCATTTTCATGCATTAGTCAAGAGTGTTTAACTTCACAAAGGGGGCTAATAGCTTTGATCCAGACAGGTTCCAGAAGTTACTGATCCAGGTCGTATTGAAACCACTTCATAACAGCTGCTTTAATCTGGAAAACAAACTGAATCAGATGGAAAATGATGTATAAACATAATTTTACTCCTCATAACAGTCCGTTATGGAATAACAGATATATTTTATCCAATAGAAAGTCACTGTTTTTGAGATCTTGGATGGAAAAAGGGATTTGGAATGTTGCTCAGTTGTTAGATTTATCAGGACAATTTCTAGAACACAATGTTTTTTGTAGGAAATTTGACATCATATGTTCCACAAAGGAGTTCAACAAAGTTCTGAGGTCTATTCCAATTCCCATACAAACAATGGTTTATCAACATGTGATGTATTCCAATGTAGCAGTGGAGCTGAGGCCACTCTGTATTGCAGGTACAAGTCTACCTAGTAAACAATTTAGCAATAGATTTGTTAGAAGTCACTTAATGGTGCAATACTTCCCAGGTCAACTTAAAAGAAAGTACATTCTGCAAGATTATAAGACAGAAGAAGCTCAAAAGATAAGAAAACGCTTCTTTTCTTACCCAATTCTACCGAAGGCCAAAGAAATGAATTTCAAAATTTTGAATGCAATATACCCATCTAATCAATTTTTACACAGTAAATTTAACTTGGAAAACAATTCATGCACCTTTTGCTTAAATGACATAGAAACAACTGAACATATATTTTTTCAGTGTGAGTTGATTCAGACTTTTTGACTTGCATTTCAGAGACGGCTTCAGCAAAAAAATATTCCATTGCAAACACTGAACTGGTCCTTGGTGAGAGATGGTCTCTTTTTGGAAAATACTAACTTGGAGTTTCTGATTAATAATTTGATTATTTTAGCGAAGCATTACATACACAGATGCAGATACACTAATGTTAAGCCCGTGTTCATTGGATGGATAAATGATTTAAAGATCTATCACAAAGCGATACAATATCTAACTGGTTCCAAAGCCTGTGCTCTATATGATTTATTTGAGCGATATAAATTACCAGCATAAGCCCTCACACCCTTCTTTTTTTTTTTTGTGTGTGTGTATTCAGTTCATAAGCTGTTATTTCTGTATGTTCTTGTTCTGGACATAACCAATTCAAGTTTATACTTCAACTATATGATGCCTTTACTTGTATTTGAGAAATCTTTGTTATAAATAAATAAATAAATAAATAAATAAATAAATAAAAAAAACTAAATCATATCTTTGTACGGTGGCTCTGAAAGGTCAAATCGCTGCCCAACCAGTTTGTGTCTGTTCCAGTTTCTGCTGTGAAAAAGTGAGAAACCCCAAAAAGTTTAAGACTTTATTAACTAAAGACAAATGTACAGAAACAAAAGCATTTGTTACTATGGTGACAACTGTGATTGGCTGCCTTGTCTGTGTCTCTGCTGCTGATTGGCTGCTGTATTATAAAACTTGTTTGCTTTTGACACACAGGAAGTCATCGGCTCTTCTTCATCTTGGCCACCTTCTCCTTTCTCTTCTTCACGTGTTTTGGTACTTTGGTCTTCCTCTTCTCTCTCTGAGCTTCTTTCACCATCCTCTTCCTGTCCTGAAACAACAGACATGGCCATTTCTTAGAAACAATCCCAACTTCCTGTCTCAAACTCCTGCTTCCCAGACAGAGAACCTTTCTGTCCACTGGGGTTTCTTCATGCTGTTGCTGCTCCTCCTCCTCTTCCTCCTCCTCCTCCTCTGAGGAAGACGTGTCATCCTCCAGCAGCTCAGGAACCTGAAAGAGCAAAAACATCATAGTTGTGTTGAACAAACTGCAGGAAGTGAAAGGGACTAAAATCATACCGTCTGAACTCCAGAGAGGTCTTTCTTTAGGCCCACCAGCGTCCGGTACAGAACCTGAGCAGAACAAAGCACCTTTATCACATTTACCATCAGTTTCTAACCTTCTGTGTAAAAGTCCTGATCCAGCCCTCATTTCTTTATGTTAGCTCGTCCTTTGTTTTCAGCTCTTTAGAAAGAACCAATGAGGTCTGGATCAGGACTTTCTAGTTCTGTGGATCTCTATCGTTTCTCTGTTTCCTACATTGTTGTCACATTCACTGATCGCCGACTCCTCCTCCTTCGCTCTCATCAAATCCACGTCACGCTCGTAGTGGCTAACCTCTGTCAGGGTGCGGGGAATGTAGGCCTTTTTGAACACCTGCAGGGGGAGGAGCCAGAGGTCGGAGGTCAGAGGTCAGAGACAAAACATTCAGCAGATGGATCATCACCTCTTCATCCACACGGTCCTGATCCGATCGCTGCTGTGATGTTCTCTCTGCAGAAATCACCATTGCCTGTTGGACCGTCACACATGCTCATCACATGCACATCCTGAGTGTGTTGTTAGAATGCAGTTCTATTGGGTTTCTCATACCTTCTCCAGGTACTGCTCAATGTTTTGGCCAGTGATTGATGGATCTGTGATGAAGTCAAACAGCTCTCTGACCGTCATGACGGCAACGCCTTGTTTCATAAAGAACTCTGTGAAAACAGATCCAGATGAGTGAGAGCTGAACCAGAACCTTCTTACCTCGTGCTATGGTGACATTGTTTTCATGAAGGCTCCAGTGAGATCTCTCCAGGTGTTGTTATATAGTCCTTCCTCACCTGTACTGAGGTACAAACATCTGCTTCATCACAGATCCACCTTCGGCTTTCTGCCAGCTGACTGATCTTCCTACAAATTACTGTTCTCTGAAAATGTAGAGTTCTGCTTGAAAGGTGCTACAGCAGAGCCAGCAGGTGCCCCGCTTCAGATCCTCTTTACAAACAATACTTTGAGTCTGAATGATGACCCAGGAGTATTTAAGAGCAAGCTCAAGACACACATTTTTATTCTAGCTTTTAATTGAGACCCCAGTCGGCTGAGGCAGAAGGCCGCCCATCCTGTGCCGGGTTCTGGTTCTCCTAGAGGTTTCTTCATGTTAAAAGGGAGTCGTTCCGTTCCACTGTTGCCAATTGTGCTGCTCAGGTATGCTTGGTATTTATTGTCCTTATTTGTTTTACATATTTTACCTGTTTAAATACTAAAACTGATAAATAGAATCATATTTATTCACTTTAAAGCTGGAGTGCGTAACTTTTACATGTCCGTGGATGTCCGTTTCAGCCAAGCCACTATCAGAGGAGATGACACAATGCAGATTAAGCCGATCGGCTCCTCAAACATCTCACGGTATTTTTCAATATATATCATTTTTACTTTGCGTGTCGGGTGCGACATTCCCGCACTGTCGCACATGAAATTATGTCTTTTATGTCACAACAAGAAAAATAATAAGAAATAGAACGCAGTGTCTCGTAGCAGCCGGCAGAACGTGAAGGTCGACATGGCGGAGAATCCAAATAAACAGCCGAGAGACACTTATCGGGAAGTGGATCCTACCACGAATAAAAAAAAAATTCCTGGACGTTCGGCAGAGGGACTATTGGCTAAGAAGGAAAGTGACCGAAGGAGAAGGCAAACGCGAATTTGTATCGGCGTCGCTTTTCCTCGGTGGAGAGAAGAGATCTGGCTGATGTTCAGGGGTGCACATAAGTGGTCCGCAGGTCCGCACACACTGTCAAAATATAAAATGCGCACCAGATGAAACCCAGAGCGCCGAAGTTCCAGCTGATCAGCTGATTCTGTCTCTATCTGTGTCAGTTTGTGTCTGTCAGTTTACCAGTGTAACGGTTTTTCAGTCAGTCAGATCAGTGCAGCTGACTGCAGGATTCTGCATCGTGTCAAAACTGAAAAAATTCACTGAATAAGACAAATAGATCATTGTGGCCCCAACAGCTGACTAATAAATTTCAACACCAAACTGTTAAATGTAGATTAAAGTGAACAATCAAACCTGTAAACAATCCAACCTGAACTCTGAAGGTTTTTTTACCAGTATTTTTATATTTTACTGGTTTCTCTTGATTTTTTCAACAATGAAATGATATTTATTGAAACAAATATAGAGCCAGGTAAAGTAAACAGACTGAATTTGAAGCTTGATTAAGACAGATACCGGTTGGAATAACAACGGCAGAGATAAAGCGGTGGCAGCTGGGCTTACGTCATATGGAAGCGCCAGCTTTATTGTTGTAATGACGCATAAATTCCACTAGGGGGCGACAGAAGTTACAGAAGTTACGCACTCCAGCTTTAATCATTCACTTACTTTTCCAGTGTTTCCTGTCCTTTTTATTATCGTTTTTTATGTTGCTCTGAGGGTGTTTTTAACTTATGGGAGTTAGATTGGGGTGAAGGGGGTGTATCGGTATATGTACAGTGGGGCAAAAAAGTATTTAGTCAGCCACCAATTGTGTAAGTTCTCCCACTTAAAAAGATCAGAGAGGCCTGTAATTTTCATCATAGGTATACCTCAACTATGAGAGACAAAATGAGGAAAAAAAATCCAGAAAATCACATTGTCTGATTTTTAAAGAATTTATTTGCAAATTATGGTGGAAAATAAGTATTTGGTCACCTACAAACAAGTAAGATTTCTGGCTTTCACAGACCTGTAACTACTTTAAGAGGCTCCTCGGTCCTCCACTCGTTACCTGTATTAATGGCACCTGTGTGAACTCGTTATCAGTATAAAAGACACCTGTCCACAACCTCAAACAGTCACGCTCCAAACTCCACTATGGCCAAGACCAAAGAGCTGTCAAAGGACACCAGAAACAAAATTGTAGACCTTCACCAGGCTGGGAAGACTGAATCTGCAATAGGTAAGCAGCTTGGTGTGAAGAAATCAACTGTGGGAGCAATTATTAGAAAATGGAAGACATACAAGACCACTGATAATCTCCCTCGATCTGGGGCTCCACGCAAGATCTCACCCCGTGGGGTCAAAATGATCACAAGAACGGTGAGCAAAAATCCCAGAACCACACGGAGGGACCTAGTAAATGACCTGCAGAGAGCTGAGACCAAAGTAACAAAGGCTACCATCAGTAACACACTACGCCGCCAGGGACTCAAATCCTGCAGTGCCAGACGTGTCCCCCTGCTGAAGCCAGGACATGTCCAGGCCCGTCTGCGGTTTGCTAGAGAGCATTTGGATGATCCAGAAGAGGATTGGGAGAACATCATATGGTCAGATGAAACCAAAATAGAACTTTTTGGTAGAAACTCAACTTGTCGTGTTTGGAGGGGAAAGAATGCGGAGTTGGATCCAAAGAACACCATACCTACTGTAAAGCATGGGGGTGGAAACATCATGCTTTGGGGCTGTTTTTCTGCAAGGGGACCAGGACGACTGATCCGTGTAAAGGGAAGAATGAATGGGGCCATGTATCGTAAGATTTTGAGTGAAAACCTCCTTCCATCAGCAAGGGCATTGAAAATGAGACGTGGCTGGGTCTTTCAGCATGACAATGATCCCAAACACACCGCCCGGGCAACGAAGGAGTGGCTTCGTAAGAAGCATTTCAAGGTCCTGGAGTGGCCTAGCCAGTCTCCAGATCTCAACCCCATAGAAAATCTCTGGAGGGAGTTGAAAGTCCGTGTTGCCCAGCGTCAGCCCCAAAACATCACTGCTCTAGAGGAGATCTGCATGGAGGAATGGGCCAAAATACCAGCAACAGTGTGTGAAAACCTTGTGAAGACTTACAGAAAACGTTTGACCTCTGTCATTGCCAACAAAGGCTATATAACAAAGTATTGAGATTAACTTTTGTTATTGACCAAATACTTATTTCCTATCACACCTTCCCTTCTACCTTCTTCTAGCTTTTCCTTCATTTCCTTTCCTCCTTTCACTCCGTGCCCACTGAACCATTAATGTTGTAATGATCTTTTTAAGTGGGAGAACTTACACAATTGGTGGCTGACTAAACACTTTTTTGCCCCACTGTATATGGGGGTGAAGGGGTATGACATTATGTTTTTATCCTGTGTAGGGGAGGAGTGTAGAGTGCGTAGGGGGGGGGGAGTGTATCGTGCGTAGGGGGGAGTGTAGAGTGCGTAGGGGGGGAGTGTAGAGTGCGTGGGGGGAGTGTAGAGTGCGTAGGGGGGGAGTATAGAGTGCGTGTGGGGGGAGTGTAGAGTGCGTAGGGGGGAGTATAGAGTGCGTGGGGGGGAGTGTAGAGTGCGTAGGGGGGGAGTGTAGAGTGCGTGGGGGGGAGTGTAGAGTGCGTAGGGGGGGAGTATAGAGTGCGTAGGGGGGGAGTATAGAGTGCGTGTGGGGGGAGTGTAGAGTGCGTAGGGGGGGAGTATAGAGTGCGTGGGGGGGAGTGTAGAGTGCGTAGGGGGGGGAGTATAGAGTGCGTAGGGGGAGGGGAGTATAGAGTGTGTGGGGGGAGTGTAGAGTGCGTAGGGGGGGGAGTATAGAGTGTGTAGGGGGGGTGCACGTCCCTACCTGTCAGACCTTCTGAACCTGGACCTGCCCTGAGATCCCTGAGGTCAGCAGATCAGATGCTCTTAGAAGTTCTTAATTCCAGATTAAAACTAAAGGAGAGTGTTTTTGCTCTAGCTGCATCCAGACTGGATCAGTTCACCTCCTCACATCAGATTATTATAAATCTGCTCTTAAACCATCTTTTCTGTTTGGCTTTGAACAAGGTTTAATCTTTATTAGTGAGGTGTTTTATGTATATCTTGTTTTATTGTTTCTATGTTATTCTATTGTACTGTACTTTGATCAACCTCGGTTGTTTTTAAATGTGCTTTATAAATAAACTTGACTTGGGCTGCAGCTGCTACTAAAAACATTGTGTGTTAAGCAGTTTGTGATTATTTGTGACATTCTCAGTGTTTAAATCCAGATGTTGGTGGATGCTGTGGTGTCTCTGCTCTTGTTTCTGTCTCTCAGCAGGTGTTGAAGCAGATCTTTAGTGTTTCTCTATCACACCTTCCCTTCTACCTTCTTCTAGCTTTTCCTTCATTTCCTTTCCTCCTTTCACTCCGTGCCCACTGAACCATTAATGTTGTAATGAGTTCAGGTAAGATAAGTGAATGAAACCAGAACCAGACTGGACCGAGCCCAGCTGCTCCGTTACACCTCACCGTTCACGTTGCTGCAATCTTTCCTGAGAAACTCGAGAGCGTGAGGGTGGTCATGTTCCACCGACTGTGACACATCAATAATGTAGGCATTTCCGCTGTGGTACCTGCAGATGGATCAGAACTTCAGAGAACAGCAGCACAGATCCAGAAAGAACATTTATTCTAGAAGAGTCTTCTTACAGCATGTTGAACTCGCTGAGGTCAGCGTGAACAAGACGAGCCTTCTGAAACATTTTCCTCATGTTCTGCACAACCTGCAGGTAGAGTTCCCGAGCTTTGGACTCTGACAGCGCCACATTCTTCAGCAGAGGAGCCGGTCTGACCCAAACAACACAGTAAACAGTCATGAGCCAGTGATGTCAGTCAGTCAGTTACTCTCATCAACAAATACTCCTCATACGTACATGTGGTCCTTTCCAATGAAACCCATCAGCAGAACGTGACTCCTGAGCAGCAGAGGTTCAGGACTCGGAATTCCTGCTGTCTGCAACCTGAAACACACAAGACTCTAGGTTCTATGGGGTTCTACGTGTCTGATGAGGTTCTACTGTTATATTAAGTTATACTGTGTTCTGCACATACGGTTTAAATAAGTTTTACCCATTAAATGAGCCTCTACAAGATTCTGCACATCAGATGAGGATCTACTAGGTTCTGCAGAATAAATGAGGTTCTACAAGGTTCTGCACGCCAGATAAGGTTCTACTAGGTTAAGCACATCAGATGAGGATCTACTAAGTTCTGCACGTCAGATGAGGATCTACTAAGTTCTGCACGTCAGATGAGGATCTACTAAGTTCTGCACATCAGATGAGGTTCTACTAGGTTCTGCACATCAGATGAGGTTCTACTAAGTTCTGCACATCAGATGAGGATCTACTAGGTTCTGCACGTCAGATGAGGATCTACTAAGTTCTGCACATCAGATGAGGATCTACTAGGTTCTGCACATCAGATGAGGTTCTACTAGGTTTTGCACATCAGATGAGGATCTACTAGGTTCTGCACATCAGATGAGGTTCTACTAGGTTCTGCACATCAGATGAGGTTCTACTAGGTTCTGCACATCAGATGAGGTTCTACTAAGTTCTGCACATCAGATGAGGTTCTACTAGGTTCTGCACATCAGATGAGGTTCTACTAGGTTCTGCACATCAGATGAGGTTCTACTAGGTTCTGCACACCAGATCCTCATCTGATGTGCAAAACCTAGTAGATCCTCATCTGGTGTGCAGAACCTAGTAGAACCTCATCTGGTGTGCACATCAGATGAGGTTCTACTAGGTTCTGCACACCAGATGAGGATCTACTAGGTGTGCAGAACCTAGTAGATCCTCATCTGGTGTGCAGAACCTAGTAGAACCTCATCTGATGTGCACACCAGATGAGGTTCTACTAGGTTCTGCACATCAGATGAGGTTCTACTAGGTTCTGCACATCAGATGAGGTTCTACTAGGTTCTGCACATCAGATGAGGATCTAACATCCCATTTTTAAAACATTTCTTGTGTTCTTTGATACCCAGAACTGTCCATCTCTTTATCCTGTCTGTAGGATCATGTACCATGACGTAGTTCTGTTGTGTGTACGGTTCTGCAGCTGTACCTGCTACAGCAAAGTCAACATCGGATCAATCCTTGCAAATCAGTGAAGTTGGGTTCCTATGAGTTCCAACTTTCTATTAACTTTCTATTATGGGGCGGCCGTGGCTCAGGCAGTAAAGTGGGTCGTCTAGTAACCGGAAGGTTGCTGGTTCGAATCCCCGCTCTTCCCAGAGAAAAAGATCGCCTGGCCGTTTTGTCCTTGGGCAAGACACTTAACCCACTTTGCCTGCTTGGTGGTGGACGGAGGGCCCGGCAGGACAGCTGTGGCTACAACATGTGTGTAGTTCATCATCACCGTGTGTGTGAATGGGTGAATGGGTGAATGACAAAAACTGTAGTGTGAAGCACTTTGGGGGTCGTAGGACCTGAGTAAAAGCGCTATACAAGTACACGCTATTTACCATTTTTTTCCTATTGGTTGTACTGGGTTCAGTTCTGTTAAAAAGTTCTGACCTGATGAGGTTCCTCATCTCTTTCTCAGCCCATGTTCTCACCATCTTCCTGGGGTTTCCCTTACAGTAACCATGTCGGAACCTACAGAAGATCAGAAGAACCTACTTCAGCTTATGTACACAAAAATTAGTAGGAGAACAGTTCTTCTGTGGCCGGACTCACCTGAACTCTCCACTGACGTACTTGTCTCGGTCTTTGAACAGCAAGATGGACGTCTTGTAGATCTTGATGGCTCTGCTTTCTCCTGCTGATGTGCTGGCGTGATAAACATTAGCCTGAAGAAGATGGAGGACAGGTTTCTTACAGGTGAGCTCCAGATTAGATGTCTGTTTGATACAAGTCGAGAAGTTCATTCTGGTTGCTCAGACCTGTCTGTTACCTGTCCGTTAGGTTGCTGAGTCTAAAATCATTTTCTGACCATATATTATATTGAATTGAAATGCCTTTATTGTCCCACGGGGGGAAATTAAATGGAGATACAGAAAAAAAACTGCTTGACCTTCACTCTCCGAGGCAGCCAGGGCTCGTGTGCCCGGCGCCAGCTCATCAGGTCAGCCAAGGTCACACAGGAGAATGAATGCATACAGTACATACATACATACATACAGTACAGACTAAAAGTTTGGACACCTTCTCATTCAGAGAGTTTTCTTTATTTTCATGACTATGAAAATTGTAGATTCCCACTGAAGGCATCAAAACTATGAATTAACATGTGGAATTATATACTTAACAAAAAAAGTGTGAAACAACTGAAAATGTCATATTGTAGGTTCTTCAAAGTAATCACCTTTTGCTTTGATTACTGCTGTGTACACTCTGTATTCTCTTGATGAGCATCAAGAGGTAGGTTCACCTGAAATGGTATTTACTTCACAGGTGTGCCCTGTCAGGTTTAATTAGCGGGATTTCTTGCCTCATAAATGGGGTTGGGGCCATCAGTTGTGTTGTGCAGAAGTCAGGTGGACACACAGCTGATAGTCCTACTGAATAAACTGTTAGCTGCTTTTTTCTTGCCATAAAATTCTAAGTAAAGAAAAACGAGTGGCCATCATTACTTTAAGAAATGAAGGTCAGTCAGTCCGAAAAATTTAGAAAACTTTGAAAGTGTCCCCAAGTGCAGTCACAAAAACCATCAAGCGCTACAGAGAAACTGGCTCACATGAGGATCGCCCCAGGACAGGAAGACCAAGAGTCCCCTCTGCTGCGGAGGACAAGTTCATTCAAGTCACCAGCAATCGCAGGTTAAAGAGTTCCTTCCATTAGAAACAGTTTTTCTGAGGTTTCTGTTGAATATTTTAGCTCCACAGGTGTTCTTACCTTCATAGTGGGTGAAAACAGGTCAACAACTTCTCTTTCAGTTTTAATCTCTCAAACTACGCAGGTGGTGATAAAACCAGAGTTCTCCCGAGTTCTAACGACCTGTATCTGTTTCATCACAACTCCTTTGTTCGTTAGTATTCATCAGCTCCTGTAGTTGAAACCACACCTAGCATGCTGCTGGCTAAAAGCTGTTAGCATAACACCTAGCATGCTGCTGGCTAAAAGCTGTTAGCATAAGACGTAACAAACAGGAAGACAACGTCTGCTGTTACCATGCACAGCGGGGCAGGAAACAGTATTCTTTGCTCTCATAGGCTTGTTTGTTAGCCAATCAGAGTCCAGCAAATTCGAGCAATGAAGATGAACAAGCTGCTGATGAAGCAGCCGAAGCAGCCTGACGGAAGGAGCCGGAACCACCTGAATTTTAACCCAGACAGATTGAAAGGTCTGTTAATCAGTGTTTCCTGAGGTTTTTTAGATATAAAATGTTTCATATTACAGGTTAATACTTAAGAAATAACCACAAAGTCCTGAAATGTGTATGAAATGGACTCTTTAACAGCAGCTCAGATTAGAGACCAGCTCAATGCCACACAGAGTTCCAGCAGCAGACACATCTCTAGAACAACTGTGAAGAGGAGACTGTGTGAATCAGGCCTTCGTGGTAGAATAGCTGCTAGGAAACTACTGCTAAGGACAGGCAACAAGCAGAAGAGACTTGTTTGGGCTAAAGAACACAAGGAATGGACATTAGAACAGCATCTTGCAGCAGGATGGTATTCCATCTGGTTTGTGTTTAGTTGGACCATCATTTATTTTTCAACAGGACAATGACCCCAGACACACCTCCAGGCTGTGTAAGGGCTATTTGACCAAGTAGGAGAGTGATGGGGTGCTGCACCAGATGACCTGGCCTCCACAGTCACCTGACCTGAACCCAATCAAGATGGTTTGGGGTGAGCTGAACCACAGAGTGAAGGCAAAAGGGCCAACAAGTGCTAATCATCTCTGGGAACTTCTTCAAGACTGTTGGAAGATCATTTCAGGTGACTGAAGCTCATCAAGAGAATACAGAGTGTACACAGCAGTAATCAAAGCAAAAGGTGATTACTTTGAAGAACCTACAATATGACATTTTCAGTTGTTTCACACTTTTTTTGTTAAGTATATAATTCCACATGTTAATTCATAGTTTTGATGCTTTCAGTGGGAATCTACAATTTTCATAGTCATGAAAATAAAGAAAACTCTCTGAATGAGAAGGTGTCCAAACTTTTGGTCTGCACTGTACTGTATATTTTATATATATAAAAAAAAATTCCTCTCTCGCCACTTGAGCTGTATTTTTTCCTGTTCCAAGCTCGGGTCCTCTACCAGAGGTCTGGGAGCTTGAGGGTCCTGCACAGTATTTTAGTTGTTCCAAGTACTTTTCTGGACTGAGATGTCTGAGGTTCTTCCAGGGATCTGCTGGAGACATTCCTCCAGTTTGGGGGTTACTGCCCCAAGTGCTCCGATTACCACGGGTACTATTGTCACCTTCATCTTCCAAGTCTTCTCTAGCTCCTCTCTGAGCCCTTGGTATTTCTCAAGTTTCTCATGTTCCTTCTTCCTGATGTTGCCATCACTTGGTATCACCACATCCACCACAACTGCTTTCCTCTGCTCTTTATCAACCACCACAATGTCCGGTTGGTTCACCATTACCATCCTGTCTGTCTGGATCTGGAAGTCCCACAGGATCTTTGCTCGGTCGTTCTCCACCACCTTTGGAGGTGTTTCCCAGTTTGACCTTGGGGTTTCCAGCCCGTACTCCACACAGATGTTTCTGTATACTATACCAGCCACTTGGTTATGACGTTCCATGTATGCTTTCCCTGCCAGCATGTTACACCCTGCTGTTATGTGCTGGATTGTCTCAGATGACTCTTTGCACATCCTACACCTTGGGTCTTGTCTGGTGTGGTAGATCTGGGCCTCTATCGCTCTGGTGCTTAGAGCCTGTTCCTCTGCTGCCAGGATGAGTGTCTCTGTGGTGTCCTGTAGGCCGGCCCTCTCCAGCCATTGGTAGGATTTCTTGAGGTCAGCCACTTCAGTTATGTTCCGGTGGTACATCCCATGTAGGGGCTTGTCCTCCCATGATGGTTCCTCCTCCAGCACCTCCTCATCTTGCCATTGTCTCAGGCATTCACTGAGTACGTCATCCGTTGAGGCCCTGACCTGGATGTATTTATGGAGCTTCGATGTTTCATCCTGGATGGTGGCTCTCACGCTCATTAGTCCTCTGCCTCCTCCCTTACGGCGTGCGTACAGTCTCAGGGTGCTGGATTTGGGATGGAACCCACCATGCATGGTGAGGAGCTTTCTTGTCTTAACATCTGTATCTCATCCTTTGACCATCTTATTATTCCCGCAGGGTATCTGATCACTGGCAGGGCGTAACTGTTTATTACCTTGGACTTGTTCATTCCATGTAGCTGGCTTCTTAGGACTTGCCTCACTCGTTGTAGGTATTTGGCTGTTGCTGCTTCCCTTGTTTCCTGCTCAAGGTTGCCATTTGCCTGTGGTATTCCGAGGTACTTGTAACTGTCCTCAATGTCTGCTATTGCTCCCTCTGGGAGTGAGACCCCTTCAGTGTGGACTACCTTGCCTCGCTTTGTGACCATCCTACTACATTTTTCAAGCCCGATTGACATCCCGATGTCATTGCTGTAGATCCTGGTGGTGTGGATCAGGGAATCAATGTCCAGTTCGCTCTTAGCATACAGCTTGATGTCATCCATGGTGGTTGATTGTAGCTCCGTTCTTGAGGCGGTATCCATAGCCGGTCTTGTTGATTATCTGGCTTAGGGGGTTCAGACCTATGCAGAACAGCAGTGGGGACCGAGCATCACCTTGGTATATTCCACATTTGATGGATACTTGTGGCAGTTGCTTATCATTGGCCTCAAGGGTGGTTCTCCACAACCTCATCGAGTTCGCAATGAATGCTCTAACAGTCCTGTTGATGTTGTAGAGCTTCAAGCATTCATTGATCCATGTGTGTGGCATCGAGTCGTAGGCTTTCTTGTAGTCAATCCAGGCAGTGCACAGGTTGGTCTTCATATACAGTGGGGCAAAAAAGTATTTAGTCAGCCACCAATTGTGTAAGTTCTCCCACTTAAAAAGATCAGAGAGGCCTGTAATTTTCATCATAGGTATACCTCAACTATGAGAGACCAAATGAGGAAAAAAAATCCAGAAAATCACATTGTCTGATTTTTAAAGAATTTATTTGCAAATTATGGTGGAAAATAAGTATTTGGTCAATAACAAAAGTTAATCTCAATACTTTGTTATATAGCCTTTGTTGGCAATGACAGAGGTCAAACGTTTTCTGTAAGTCTTCACAAGGTTTTCACACACTGTTGCTGGTATTTTGGCCCATTCCTCCATGCAGATCTCCTCTAGAGCAGTGATGTTTTGGGGCTGACGCTGGGCAACACGGACTTTCAACTCCCTCCAGAGATTTTCTATGGGGTTGAGATCTGGAGACTGGCTAGGCCACTCCA